>MU225400.1:713450-734253 GCA_018584345.1 Thuja plicata | reverse complement strand
ACCCTATCAGGAGTGGCCTTGTTAGAGGACTTAGAACATTCCAATCTAAATGTCACCTTGTTCAAAGGATTTATACAATGACTGTTAGGTCAACCTGGTTAAAAGATTTGAACTGATACAATGGTTATAAATTAATCAACAGGTGGGATCTGATACATAAAACTTACTTTGCAAATCCAGATCCAATTTCATCTCTAATGCTAATTCACTGAGTGGCCTCCATTTTCATCTCAAACTTTAGATCTACTTGGAAATTCGTCAAGCAATCTCTCTCTGCTTCTCTACCCAACCTTCTTTGCTAGGTCTTGCCAATCAGTCAATTAACCATGAAATACTCTTGCATACAACTTCTCCTTACACTTGGATACAATGATAATAACCTCTGTAGGTTATATTATACCTCTTCATCTAGGTCAGATAGATCTTTTTCCTCTTAATAAAGATCATAGATCTTAGGTTAGGTCAGATCCAACAGATCCTTCCATCATTACATTTAATTTACTTCTCCAATACAATCATTAATTAAACATTGAATTCATTCACTAATAACGGTTTCTTATGCATTAAATGAATGTGGACCAATCTTAATTAATAATGCATATCCCAATAGAATCAACTATGTTGGCCATAGATCTCAAATCTCATCAATAAACAAAATAGTGTTTCTCTGCTTTCTCTGTCTCCCTCGGCATTTCACTAGTGCTCGACATCATCTATGCTTTTCTCAGAATGACCTTTAACTTTTCTTAGCATCGACTTTGCTTTGCTTGACATTGACCTTCCAGTGAACTGTCAGTGATAGATAAACAATGTATCACTTTGCCAAAGTGCCAAATGATCAAGTACGCTGGTGTATACTCATAACTCAACCATTTCCTTGGTCTTCTTGTTATCCCATTCTTTTCAAATCTTCATCAATCAATGGATAAGGTACTCAAACATAAAACAATAGTCTCACCAGTTAAGGTTTGACATCAACAAAAAAATAACAATTGTCTACATTGTAGCAATCTTTCCAACAACATTTTCATTTTCAAACATGTCATTCTCATTGTCAAAATTATCCTCATTACTTTTAAATTCAATATCACTATCACTAATATTCAACATACCTTGTCTCCTCTTTCGATGATTTTCCCTATCTCTTTCTCTATTTGCTTCAATTATTTCAATTGTAATATTTCTCTTTCATTTATGTTTTTGACAAGTGTTTCTACCCATTGTGACAACAAAAATTTGATGAAAATGATTGCTAATCAATATTTTTTTTAAAAGATGGTCCAAAAAGGTTTATTTTATCTACAACTATCTTAGAACCTATGACTCTCGGATGCAAAACAAATGTAGAGAAAGAGAATAATAGTATGTCCCACTGACCCTTTTTTGTGTTGAACATATCAGGTATTCAATACCTATCAGATACCGGATACCTATTGTATGCTCGATACCTATCGTATACTCGATCCTAATGGGTATGAAAATTTCCCTACCTTAGCCTGCCACCAAGAATTTTTCATTTGAGCCATTGGTTTAGGTATCAGGTATATGTTATATATCAGGTATCCAAAATGGAGAAAATGAAAAATTTATGAGAGAGAGATCCAATTTTGTATTTTGGATTCTGAAAGTATTAGGTATTTGTTTCAAGTTTGACCTCTACCTGATAGTTCAGATTTATAGATCCTGTGGAAAAATTGGAAGGACAATCAATAGACCTAGCCAGACCGATTCTTCAGTTTCTAATTTTTTTAATCTCATATATAGTTTGAAATTTTGACCTATACCGGTATAGGTCCTAAAAAGTTGACCTATTTTTGGAGTAGAAAAAAGAGTTGCAGATTCCAATTTCATAGTTTTTAGGTTGCTTGGTTCAAAAATCAAAAGATTTCGGTGTCCCAATAGTCAAAAAATCAATCTTCAAGTTCATTCTTCCTCTTCCATTTTCAAGTGCACACATTCCTATCTCCCTTTCTTTCATCTACTTTCATACATCATTTTTTTTACATATCTCCTTTACATTACATGTAGAATCATATACATCGAAATATGATCCTTCTAGGGTTTAGATCTCTTGCTTGTAGCTTTCCTCATTTGGTTGTACTGGTCGAATCTATCCCATATTGGTAAGGGGTTTCCTCCTTGATTCCTAATGTATATGGTGAGTGGTAGTCTATAATCCTTGATCACCATTTCACCATATACATTTTGGTTTTACTTTCCATATCTATCTTATCTTGGTAAGGATTTCGTCCTTGATTCCTAATGTATATGGTGAGTGGTAGTCTATCATCCTTGATCACCATATACATTTTTGTGAACCCGACATGAACCCAAACATTTTATGATTTCTAGACCTTTTGTGTTGGCTAGTTATACCTTGCATACATTTTAAATATATCAAAAACAAAAAAAATTGTCATTTAGTGATTAGGTTTACTTTTCAGTCTTTGCATCTTATGCTTTCATTGTCTTTCTTATTATTTAGAACTACTTTTAGTTGTTTCATAACAAAGAAAATTACCAAAAATTAGTTTTATTTTACTTTCTTTCATATCATTCATATTTGAAAAATACAAAAAAAATTTATTTTCATTTGTCATTTAGTTTTCTTTCAACATGTATGATTTCTTTGTTCATGAATATTTTGATTCATTTATTACGCATGATCTTGAGAACCCTCATGAGGTGAATTGTAGTGAATATTTTGTTGTGCCTGATACATTCTCTCATAAGCATTTCTCAACTAAATCTTCCTCTTCATCTCTTCAACCAATCCTTTACCAAAAATTGGTTTGTTTTCTTCCTTTGAGTGATTTTGTTTTAACATAGAATAACCTAAAGTAGTTGTCCATGCTAAACCTGCAATAACTATCAAAGGATACCCTTCTAATCAACCTCCTAACAAACCTTTCTTTACCATCCATGGTTATCCTCAAAAATCTAATCCTTCATCTGTGGTGATAGTTAAAGGATTTATTCCTCAAGATTCTTTTCAAAATCCAAACAAGCCTATTATAATTGTCAAAGGGAAACTAAGGAGCCCTTTGGAGTTTTTTGAGGACAACAATGTGATGGCTCACACCTATCATAGAAGAAAAAATTTAGTAGGTTCAAAATTTTTTATTAATACTTCTTTACCACCTTCTCAACTCATGTTTCCACTATCACCTCACTTATCTCCCAATATTGGGAAGGAGTATGATTTGGTTGAACAATTGCGTGATACTCCTGCTAGGATTTCCTTATCATGAAGCATTGAAAAAACATCTCACTACTCTTCCAAATCCACCCCCTAACCAAGAAAACATTAATTCCTTCTTGGAATGTATGCATACTACCCCTATTCCTGCTCAAATTGTCTTTACTCAAGATGATTTTCCCTCAAAAGAAGTTCAAAATAAATATGATGCCTTTATGGAAGTTTTTCTTATCAATGGAGATCAAAATTGAAGGACCTTAACTGATAATGGGCCCAGATTGAATAGTTTTAGTATGGAAATGTTGAAAGAAATCAAATCTGATATGAAAACTCTTTAAAATTGATAATATTCCCATTTGTGGCATTGACAATGGTGCTAAGAAAACATTAGGTATCATAACATTACCTATTAAGGTTGGTTTAGTTATTTTAGACACTCCTATTCATTTGATGTGTGGACCCCTTAATTACAATCCTCTTTTGGGTAGACCTTGGTTACATAATGTGCATGTTGTTCCTTCAAGTCTTCATTGAAAAGTCAAATTCATCTATAACAATGTGATGTACACCCTTAAAGCGGATGATAGACCGAGCAGTTGTTTTAATAGTGAATCAAGTAATACTCTTGTGTCTGTTGAAGAAAAGCAAGACTCTGACTCTAAACTTGATTTTCAACACAAGGATGATCCTCCTTCCTCTAGTTCTATTTTGGATGATGATTGGTATCCTTAAATTTCACACCAAATTATATTAGCAAATAAAAAGTTTCAGACCTTTCATTTATGCAATCTAAAGCTGAAACTAACGAATAACCTATAACCACTATCCCTATTTCTAGAGAGTTAAGCAACAACTTTATTGTTTCTCCTACTAATGAAACTATAGAAACTATCAAGCCTGGCTATTATGACAAAGTGACCTATGAAGCTCCATTAAGTTTTTCGGATATGGCTTCTTGTAATGGTCTTGGTTGTCATTTTCTTACAAAATATAGATTTAATGGAAATGGTTGTGGAAAGTTTGAACAAGGGATACAAGTTCATTTAGAAAATGAAGCCCATGAAGACTCTTATAGATTAGGATTTAATCCTTACAAGAAACCACCTGTCACTCTAAATGTTAACAATATTTCTATAGGACATTTCAAAGTTATGAATCCTCATCTCATTGACTTTAATCAAAAACCTTTTTTCAACACCTTTAGTACCAATGATTCTTTAGCTAAATTATTGGGGGCATACAAAGATCTTCCTCCTTTTCATCATAATAAGAGAATGCCTTATTGGTTGAATGTTGAAGCATACTCTAGAAAATAAAATAACTTTGAACATAATAATAATTTACCATTTCCCATGAATGTTTTACAAAAAAATACTCTTTATTATTGTCACCATTGATGTGAAAATAAATCCTATTGACCCTAAAAAAGTTTTTAAAAATAGAAAATTCCTAGATGAGGATGAACGCAAGGATCTTACTTCTCTCCTTCTTGAATTTCCTAATATCTTTGCTTGGGCTTATTATGATATTCCTGGTATTGATTCTAATATTGTCACACATAACATTGTTCTTACTCCTAATGCTAAGCCCATCCAACAAAATATATGCAAGATGAACCCTGGTATAGCTCCTCTTGTGAAAGCTAAAATTGAAAAACTCCTTAATGTTGGCTTTATACGTCCTATCAAAATTCTCATTGGATCTCAAAAAATATAGTTCCATCCAAGGGTGACAATAAGATTAGGATGTGTATTGATTTTTGTGACTTGAACAAATCTTATTTGAAAGATAACTTCCCCTCCCAAACATTAATATGATTATGGATTCTGCAGCGGGGCATACTTTGTTGTCTTTCATGGATGGTTTTTCCGGATATAATCAAATATTTATCCCTCATCAAGACCAATACAAAATAACTCTCCTTACTCCTTGGGGAACCTTTTGTTTTTTTGTATTCCTTTTGGATTAAAAAATGCAGGTGCTACATATCAACGTGCTATGTCGCTTATCTTTCATGGTTATATTCACAAAGTTCTTGAAGATTGTGTTGATGACATTCTTTCCAAGTCCATTACTCATAGAGATAATGCGTGTGTTCTTCGACAAATATTTGAACGAATTCAAAAATATAATATGCACTTGAATACTAAAAAATGTGCTTTTGGTGTCGATAGTGCAACAATTCTTGGATTCATAATCTCTGATAGAGGCATTAAGGTGGATAAATAGAAAATTAATGCTATTATTAACATGCTGCCTTGCCACACTATTTCACAACTTTGTAGTTTACAAGGAAAAATACAAGCTATCCATCGATTTATTGCTAACTTGGTAGATCATACTACTTCTTTTACTTCTTTACTAGAAAAGGATACTACTTTCTCTTGGAATGAAGAGTGCAAATATTCATTCGAACAATTCAAACACTATATTGCTAATCCTTCAATCTTACAACTTTCTCAACATGATAAACCTTTCTTCTTGTATACTGCAGCTTCTTCAAATGCCTTAAGTTCTCTTTTGGCTCAGAATAACATGGAGGCGAAAGAACGGCAAGTGTATTATATTAGTAGGACATTGGTGGACTATGAAATACGATAAACTACGATAGAAAAATAATGTCTTGCCTTAGTTTTTCCTTGCCAAAAACTCTGACATTATCTTCTCAATTCTTAAATTAGTGTGGTTGTCAAATTTTATCCTTTAAAATAAATTTTCTCCAAAACTAACCTATTAGAATGTTTAGTTAAATGGGTTATGCTCTTAGGTGAGTTTGACTTAAAGTTTGTCTCTCAAAAATAAATTAAAGGAAAAGATTTAACAAATCATCTTTCTTATGCTATTTCATCTACTTCAACTTCTAATTCTATTACTTTTCCTAATACATTTGTGTTATTGATTGACACTAATGACACTTCGAAATTTTACTTTGATGGTTCTCAATGTAAAAGTGGCTCTGGTATTGGTTTTATCCTTGTATCTCCCTCAAATGATAATATTCCTTTATCTTATCATCTTAACTTCTCTTAGGCTAATAACATTACAGAATATGAAGCTCTTATTGCTCGATTAAAAGAAGCTTTATCCCTTAAGATAAATCACATCAACATCTTTGGTGGTTCACAATTCCTTGTACAATAGATCAATGGAACCTATCAAAATAAAAATTTTAAGTTGACACAATATCGTGATTTGGCCTTAAGCTTGTTTTCTATTTACTTCTTATTATATCTCATCATTACCTCGAAAAGATAATTGACATGCAGATGCTATGACTAGTGAAAAATATCTTATTTCTTTAGAGGAAAATGAGGAAACTTATCAATTATATATATATATATATATATATATATATATATATATTCTTGTCACTCCTGCAATTTATGAAATTATTAGTCTTGATACTTGTTGTTTAAGTCTAAATTTGGATGAGTAGTACTCACATTTCTTTCATTACTGACCTTAGAAAATTCATTAGAGTTTATTTTGGCCTTAGAAGTTCTTGCAAGAGTGTACCTAGGTGTATTTGACTAGGATCAATCCAATCTAGTGGTTTTTTGTTTTAAGTGTGTTTAGTGCTAGTTTAGCCTAAAAGTGGGAAAATGGGTCCAAAAGCCTTCAAGTCTTAGGAAAGGTTAGAAATGTGCCTAAAAATTCCTATAGGAATTTTTTACATCAATTCATGTCGATTGGAGGTCATTAGGATATGTTTTAAGAAAATTTGTCAAAGTTGTCAAAATATTGCATGACAACATTTGCAACTTTTAAAAGTTGCATGACAACATTTGGCAGTATTGGATTCCTTTAGAAGTATGATGATGGGTTGTTTTTGTTGTAATGACCTATAATCATGGGGAAAGAATACTTAGACATAGAGAATCCCATTTCCTGAGGCAAGTGTATGTGATGTAAGATTTGAATTGGCAAGAAGAAGCTTTGTTCACTGTTTTTGCTCATAGTCAACTAATTTTGTGTATGAGTGTTGATAGATGAATTGACTAGTGAGATAGAGTGTTAAATTAGTGTGGTAGAGATATTTTGAAGCAGTTTTTGTTTAGATTTCAAGTTTCTGTAAGCTCATTAGATTAGTCTTTTAAATTATTTTTCAAGTAGTGTAGTTGTTGGTGCTGACATAGTGGATTTGAGAAAAATGGCTCCCCCAGAGATTCCAACCATGAATTTCATCATGGTCTAGATGAATATTGTAGGGGAGCCTCTTTATAGTGTAGATATGATTGTAGAAGTCCAGGAGAGAAAGGTAGCTATTTTTCAAGGCAAGACCTAGGCGAGTCCTATGCACCCGATTAGGTGTTTGCCATAGATCTAATGGTTTTTTATTACAGGGGAAGGATTGAAGGAATGGAGCCAAGTATGGTTTCATAAGAACAAAGGTCCTAAAGATACCTCCTAACAAGATTAGGCATTTTCTAATCCATTTAGATACATTTCCAAGCATAAGTCATCAGACTATACCAAAATAGCCAAATTAGCCCTGAATTCTAGGAACCCACTGTATGAAGGCCCTAGAACCATAAGACCTACAAAATATTTAGTGTCTTGGAAAAGGGTGTCAGAATATCCAAAAACATTTTGGGGTTATTTGGGAGAATTGTGAAATAAATGGGAAAAAGTCACTAATTAGGGCTAACTGACCTATTAGGCCTAAAAGACCAAATCCATTGATTGTCTTGAGATCCTTTGATAAAGCCTTAATTCCCTACCAAAATGGGATTATGTGGAGTCAAAGAAGCTATCCAAACATGGATTACACCCCCTTTATATATTTGTGAAGTAATGGAGTTGAAAATGCACTTGGACTCTTCCAAGAAGGAGTAAGGGATTGAAGAGCACCTTGTTGATAGTTACACCAAGGTTAAGCACAAAGGTTACCAACTCATAGAGTGGTATTGGAGAAGTCCTATGATTTCTAAGAAAGGATTTGAAGGATCCTATAAGAGAGGATAGGATCTTGTGAAGGCTAGGAACAAGAAGGGTCCTAGATATGCTTGTACAAGCACCTCTTGAGTGTTTCTATCAGATTAGTATCAGAGACAATAAGATTTGGCTTGTGGTGAATGTTTCAACTAGCAGAGTCAGTAGGAGAGTCTAAAATGGTGAAAAATGCATAGATTGAAAATAAAGTGGATGAGAAAGAAGAAGAGAATAGATTTATTAGAGAAATATTGACCCAACTTGAACATAAAGTGGACCAAGTGGAAGAAAAGACCGAGGAAGTAAAAGATAAAGTTGAAGGAAAGAGTAAAGAGATGGCCTTAGATGATGAGGTCCCTAAAGCTGACACTATCCTCACTGAAGAACCATTCTTGAAAGAACTAAAATATTTGAGTGAAAAGGAATTGGAAGGAGTTCCTATCTTTACTATAAATATGGAACCAGAGATAGTCCTAGATTGGATTCAAGGACTAGAAAATCACTTTGAATTGAGTTTTCTTACTCCTACCATTGTTCAAAGATGCCACCAACTTGCAATAAAGGTGGAAGTTAAATTGAGAAAGAAACAAGACTCAAGCAATACAAGAGGCAGAGGTAGAGGAAGAGATAACAAAGGTCAAAGAAGTGGATATGGTGGTAGAAGTATAGAGTCCAAGACTCAAGGAGATACCAATATTATTGAACAACAAGAGGGAAGTTAAAGCAGATGAAACTTCAATAGAGGAAGAGGCTCTAATACAAATTGGAGAGGAAGAGGTAATAGCCAAGGAAGAGGTTCCTATTTTGAAACTATGAAATGCTATCACTACAACCAGATGGGACATCCTGCCTATAGGTGTTCAAAGAAAGGCTCTATTTCTCAAGGAAGTGACAAGAGAGTGAACTTTGTGCAAGAGGAGTTTGGTGGTGTAAATAAACACCCTAAAGTATCCTTAGAATCAGAGGAAGGAGAAAATTTGATGATAAGAACACTGGTCAAATAACTAGTGAGAGAGGAGCCAAGCCAGAGAAGATGACTATTCAGAGTGAAATGCAAAATGATGGGTAAATTATGTAGAGTCATCATATACTCAGGGCCTACTAACAACATTATGTCAAAGGAGGAAGTTAGTAAACTGAAGATGAAGAGGACTCCACATAGTAACCAATATTACTTGGTTGAAAAAAGGACAACATTTCCTTGTGAATGAACACGCATGGGTGGACTTCTCAATTGGAAGATATAAAGATAAGGTATTGTGTGACATCTTGCCTATGGATGTGTTGGTTGTTTTTTATGCTATGATAATTGGACAGCAACCTTTTCACTTTGAAACCAATCTTTAAGAGTAGCCAACTCCAAGTAGTTCACAATAACATGAAAATGACCAACTAACAAGGATGTGGATCTATCCTTCTACGCTTTAGGTTCTATTAAACCACGGGGGGAAACCCTTCAACAACTTCAAATATTTAGTAAGGCATCAATTAGGTAGAGATATCACAAAGGATCAACATGATCAGGAGATACTAGGTAACCAGCTAATCACCCATTGAACGTCAACCTTGAAGTGGAGCATGAGATTGGTACAACACCACAAACAATGTAAAACATAAGATACATCAGAGTTTATTTTAAAGTTGCAGAACATAACGTAGACTGATCTGATATGTGTCAACAAGGAATGTACTAATTTTTTATTAGTGTCTTATCCACTGGGCAATACTTCTAGTTCAGGATCAGAATATAGAAATAAACTATTGTCAGAGACTCAAAGCCATAAATACAAATGATATCAGACCAAATACTACTTATAAAATCCTCCTATAGAAAATCAAATAAACTTATGTCACATCCATAGCATCATTTAATCTGATCCTAGATCAGAATTGAAGACTAATGACATATACATAGATAGACTCTATGCAATGAATTAGAAAATCCAAACTTCAAAAGACTAACACCAAGGAGAGACTTGAATCTGAGAAAATTGTATTAATTATGATGAATCTTTCCTCTACATCAATCTGATCTACAATATTTACCACTTTAAAATGTGAAAAATATCTGAAAACAAATATTCTATTCTCCTTATAATCTAATAAAATCTGTTAGCTATATCTCTAATGGAACCAAAAAAAAATAGAACCTCATGGAGCAAGGAAATTTGAAACTCTCTGTGGAGACCAAAATTGGGAACCTCCTGGAGCCAACACCATTCAAGCTCTCTCTAGAGATCAAGAAATTGGAACCCTGTACAAAGGGAAGAAATCTGAATATATAGGAAAATAAAACCATTATATTGCTCCTCCCACAAACACATGTCCTTTCCCCCCAAATATCAGCAACTTAACTCTTCTTCAACTGCCAAAAATCTGATTTGATCTGCAGAAATATCTCCTTTGCAAAGGCCTTTGAAAAATCCTTAAAACCTCTCGTGGATGCACATTAACCATTGAAAATAATAATAATCCTAATGTTTTAGACTTAATACAGTCTGTGCAGGCTTTAATATTTTTTAATATTCTATATATCACCTGTGATTTTAATACATTATATTAGCACTTTAATCTTCACTTTAGTATCTTCATTTTATTTCCTTATTATTCCCGTGCACTTCCCATCCATTTTATATTTATTTTTTGCACTGCTTTTACCTTAATCTCTGCATTTTAATTCTCTTTGTTCAAAAACTCCACTAGATTTTTCCATGTGTCATCTACTCTACCTGGGCCCACCAATTGTCCAAGTGCAATGTGTCGTGCATGCTTAATGGCTTAATTCTATCTTTGTTACATCTTTCCCCTTTAAGCCTTTAAGCTAGTTGTTGATTTCCTCTTCCTCTGGATTTGTGTCCATCTGAAAGGCCTCTCCTACATGTTTCCAGATCACCTGCCACCTCAAAATTGGAATCCACTAAGTGCCACATGTCATACTCCTTGCACCCTACACGTCTGCGTGATCTGATTGGGCAAGCCACTGACGTCAGCACGTGATCACATTAGGATAACACTTGTCACCAATATCCTCATCATCTGCCTTGTCATACTCATGGGCCCCACTAAAACCTATTATTTTTCAGCCTGAAGTGACCACCTGGCATGCTTTTTGAATAACCTCCTTGCACACGCGCCTAGAGCCTCCTGCTCTTCTCTTTATTTTACTATGTGAGTGTTGTTTCTTATAAACACTTTGTAATTCCATTTCTCAATAAATTTGGGATAATTTTTTGAAGTTTTTAAAAGCTTTCTTCATCATGCGCACCCAAAATAATGTTTCTGACGAAGTCAATGCATTCAACATGCATCCCAAGCGTGCGCCTCCAAAGGCTCTATGCCTTTTCTTCATATTGCAATGTTAGTGCTCACATATAAAAACATTTGAGAACTACAATACCCAGTCAATATAGGACTAAGCATTTAAAAACCTCCTCATAAAAAACCCCGCGCAACCCTGTCATCCTAATCCTGCGTAGCTTTATGCATTGGCAAACTGGTGGAATTTGGTCTTTACCGCTGCCAATATGAATCAACTTGCAAAATTTATTAATTAAAACAAAGTTTGCATTACCCTATGGCACGACAGGGAGGATGCTACACAGGTAGTGAAAATTTCTTAACACCAGCCAAATTGTAATTACTTGGAGGGTTCTTACACCCATTGCTGCTCACATATGATGAGACCATTTACTATCTCTTTTATATTAATCTTTATACTCTATTTTTAAGTATTACCAAAACATTTGTGGACTTATAATCAATTGAACTTGTGTCAAAGTACAATTAGAACCGTCAAACCCATGGGTAGATAGTTATGTCATGTTTTTTCAATATTATATATATTGCAATATTTCATATAGCAAAGAGAATGTGTGTTCTAATATTTGGATCAATTTGATTAAGTTTACTTGTATGAATATTTTTGCATGATAACTAACTTACCAGGAAGTAGGAGCATCTTGGGAGTGGTCGATAGCATTTAAAGAGGATGTTGAAGACCAGCTGTGATGGTTAACCATCATGGCACCAGAAGACACAGCTACTAAAAATGAGGAGCCGCTATTCTAGAAATGCAGGAATGTAGCGCTGCTATATTCCCTCTATGTCCTCATCATGTTGACCTAGTCACCCAGACTTCATTGCATATGTTGTGGACTATTACATTTTCCTTTTCTTCTCTGGCATGATTTCAGACAGATCTTTCCTTTTTTGTTTTAGAATAAAGTGTCGATCCTCTATTTATAGGGATAGGACTGATAGTTTGTAAGTTCGGAAGTTTTTGGAATACATTGTTTTCTTGCATCTTGCACAACAAGTTCATTTCTAGTTTTATGTATCATTCTTATGTAATCAATTCTTGAAATATAATGAAGTGACTTTTGGTTTATCTTCTATGTTAGTAGATTAGCAGAAGCCAACCAAGGGGGCCCACTTGGGAGGTGGATTAGAGTAGAGTAGAGTAGATTTACTTTCAGCATTCCCAGTATTTTAGATAGAAGATTATAGTTTCTTCCTGCAGCATTGTACTTTGTGAATATTCCTACAACACTTGCAAGGATAGTTATAGTGAATGCTCTAGGTTCAAAGAATAAGATTAAGTAGAGTTTACAATTTGTAGCATTCATTTCAGTAAGGAATAATTATGTTTCCTTTCTTGCAGCTCTAGTATAGATTCCTTTCATGTATTTTACCTTCCTGTAGCATAGGTAGAATGACTCTTTAAGTGACTTAGTGCACATATAGTGCCGTACCATTTCAAGTATACATCCCTGGGTTGACAAACTAAATGCACCTCATGGTGGGAGAAGTAATCCTTAGATTGAATAAAATACTCCTAAGAGAGGCTTTGGGCATGATTACTAAGCACCTATTGTGAGGTGGTTCATTTTTGGTGCTGTTGCTAGGGATGGTGTCAAGCTAAGAAACTTTTTGAGTCATTTTTCATTTCTAGCTATGTGTGTAAGATTAACACCTTCATGAAATCAGGATAATAAGCAACAACTCTATGGAAAGAAAATGCTATTTAATCTAAGAATTGAAGTTTAAAACCCATATCATCTCATGGTTCTCTATCTAAGCTTTGCTAAGAGAGATCTCAGTCTTAATCTCTCCCAAGGACAATCCTAGAACGAGAAATAAATGATAAACACTTCTCTAATCTAGCTCAAAATGCTCCAAGATATACTATTAGATCAACAAATGCTATTAAAGATGATACTCTAAAATGCTACGCAAATGTTGATATGTGGTCAAAATCTCTCAAATGCTCTCCAAATTCCTATAATAAGGATGCTTTTCTCTTGAAATTCTTGGATCCCAAACACAAAGAAAATGGCTTGTATTTATAGCAATTTCCCAAGGGTAGGGGGTAGAGTGATTTGATCATGATCAAACTTTGGTTAATTCAATAGCTTTGAGGTGTTCTCAAATGGAGGGAAAGTTGGTTGGTTGTCTCAAAGAAATTAGGAATTAAATAACTCAATCATTTAATTAATTTAGCCATGGAAGGGTGAATGGGTTGGATTTAATCTTTTTTATTTAAACTATACAATTAATTGATTAAAATCAATTGCATAATTTTGATTAATTCCTTGTAGGCTTGAATTTAATTATTTGATTTCATGATTATTTAATCCTTTGATTTAATTTGATTTGTTGTCCACTTTGGTTGTTAAATGTTCATTTGATTTTATCCATTTTAATGTATTGAGATGAGATTGGAGGCATTTGGCTGAGATTTACAATTTTGAATGCTTTGGATACACTTGGCCAATTTTAGGTGTCTACAAATGCCCCTCTTTGAATTGATGTGCAAAGCGCATTGATTCAAAGAAAACTTTGATTGTCCTGATCATTGATTTGATACTGATGAGCTAATTGACTGATACAAAAACCTAATATGAAGCCCTGATATGAAAATCTGATTTGATGCTCTGATTTGAAACTCTGATTCGATGCCTTGATTTAAAACATTGATATGAAACTCGGTTTGATAACTTGATTTGAAACTCGATTTGATAACTTGATTTGATACCCTGATTTGAAACTCTGATTCGAAACTCTGATTTGATGCCCCACTAATACAGTTTGAAATTTCAATGCCCCAGATTTGATATAAGATATGATGCAGAATCCCAGTTGGATGATATGATGATGCCCCATCAGAAATGAAATCATATTGTTCTTAGATTTGAAAAATCTGATGAATACTGTTGATAGAATAGATACAAGATGATTGCATTTCTGATAAACAATGATGCTGAAAAGATGGCAAACAAATGCCCAAGTGTGCAGAATATGCAGATTTGGTTTGACTAGGTCAAAAATCTCACAAAATAGGGTAAAATAGCTTAAATAGGTTGAAAACCCCAAATTTACTATTCATTTTCACTTTTTACTATTGATATTTTTCTCTGATCCTCTGACGATTGGTAGCGATGGTGGTCCCCATTTGAGAGCATAGGTTCAAGCGAGCGTGCCGATATTAGAGACCTCCTGACTACGGGCCTCTGGTGAGTGGTTCAAACTCTCCTAGTGCATTTATTTCTCTTTAAATAGCATTTAATACATATTTTTAATGTTTTCTAGGTAAAATTTAGTGAAAATCTGCGTAGGATAGATAAAGAGCCGCCTAGGGCTAAGAAAAGATACCTCCGTGTGTTGAAAAGCCGCGTAGGAGTAATCCTTAGCCACCTAAGAATTAGGGCAAAACTTGCAACCCAAATAGCCAAAAGCTGCCTAAAAAACCCTAGTTTTTAAAGGCCACTTATGATATTTAAAAAGCCATGTAGGACTTTAAAAGGCTTCTTGCTTAGCCAAGTGCCACCTCTGATGATTAAAGTGCCACGTGTAATGATTTAAATGACGTGGGGCTTGAAAAACTGCATACACTTATTGAAGTGTTGCCTACCATGAAGTTTCAAAACTGAGATAGAAAGTAGATGAAGTCCGTTCGATCGATCGTCCAGATAACTCAATTAGATTCCAAGCTAGAAAATGTATGTTCAAAATGTCACTTAGTGTTTAGGATATTAGAAAAGTCATGTTGATGAATTTTTGATAGGTCAATCAGATTTGATTAAAAATGATTACAAATTTTCCTTGTGTCTTAAGATATAGAGGTTAGGAGCATTAAGTTGATGCACTCAAGTTAGAGAAAAGATAGATTTAATGTGTTTGATTGATGTAGAACGGTTCACCAATAGAAAGACTAATATGATTCAATTTGTTTAAAAATGTAGGAACATTATTGTAAGTTGCGGGTATAGGGTGTAGCGTCTTAGATTTTTTATTTAGTTGATGAGCGTACAGCACTTGAGCGATGGACTATCGAGACCTGTGGTCTTAGTTTCCTTCTAGATCTCCCCCAGTTTCAGCTGAACTGAGGTCTTTTGACAGCTATGGCAAAGTGATGGCACTCTAACCATAATACATTTCATCTACCCCTTGACGAGATGACTATCACACCTGAGGATGTATATAGATTATTGAGGATCCTGACTCATGGAGAGTGGGTGTATTATGATTCAGTTTATGATAGCAGTGTATGCAGATGGGTGTTTGGAGACAACACCATTGATGATGATTGTATTACTTGGGCATAGTTTCCCTCTTTCCCTACATTTCCAGCATTGCTAGGAGTGGTGATTGGAGGATTACTTCTTCCAGATAGGAGAGGATGTGGCTTTGCGGTCGGATGGGGCTGGATATTGGAGGACTTGATTTCACATCCACAGAGATTTGATTGGGGTTCTTGCATTTTAGTGCAATTATATCATGATCTGCATGAGGTTGTTTATAGGCGTAGTGTAGCTCTTTTTGGAGGTGCAGTGATATTATAGTTGTGGACCTGGGAGCATATCCCTATTAAGAGACCAGTTTCATCATGAGTGCGGGTCTGTGGATATCCGTATGCATTTTTGTATGATGGCATCGTTGTCCAGCATCGTCTGGGCAAGGCTGACTTTTGGAGACATACTATAGATGATATAGATCAGGTCATATGGAGGCCATATCTGCATTGTGAGAGTTGGGGAGAGGATGATGATGAGCTACCATACATGTTTTCTCCATGGTGGATGATCAAAAAATCACCATTAGTCATTGAGAGATTTTTCTTTGGGATTATGCTTTGTCAGTACGACTGGGTTTAGGACATGCCTCAGGGTATGGCACTTTACACTAGAGTACAGGCTGAGAGATCGATGTGGGGAGCATAGGTGGATTATTAGTTGGCATGTTTATAGATTTCTCAGTTGGGCTATGCTATGTGGGATATGATGACGCAAGTTGCAGATGCAAGCATGTCAGCCGAGTATCGAGAGTGGTTTATGCAACATTGCTATGTTTGATTTATAGATCTAGTAGAGCTTATTCCTAATGTGGATGAGCTTTCAGATGATGATGGTGATGGTGATGATAGCAAGAGACCTTAAAGATGGAGGGTTCAGAGGGCACCTAGGGCTCCTCGAGTATAGAGAGTTACAGGACCTCGGATGAGAGGTGGACATCTTAGAGGTGGAGGTGGTGGATTCAGGAAGTGTAGACAGAGATTAATATAGGCATAGGTACCTTAGGGATAGGCTCCTTTGAGAGTTGGTGCAAATTGGGCCAGATAGAGACACAGATGTGTCCAAGTGGCCAGATAGGTTCCAATGCATGGACAGACTCCACAGGTGGATCCACAGAGCAGGACGACACTGGTGATATCACAGGTACCATTAGTGCCACAGGCACCGTAGGCTCCTCCAGTTCCTCCCATTGTGGATGGTTTAGTGTAGGATGTTCGGGGTTTACAGGCAGGGATGACTGTAGTTACTTTTTAATTGGATCAGGTTTCTACTATGTTGCAGCAGTTTTTGACTACTTTGGGTTAGTTACCTACTAGTGTGAGCACTAGTCAGGCACCTCCTAGTAGACAGGATAAAATAGGTGATAGGGATCCTGATGGTGCAAGGGGTTCAGGCACAGGTATAGCTGGAGATGGATCAGGTGCACCTGCTAGGTCATGAAATAGATGGTATCCATGATATCTTTATATTGCAGTGATGATGTATCATATTTATTTTTGATTGGGACTTTGATGTATGGATCATTATTTTTATGTACCTTTTGATGTACTAATTTATGTTATAGACATTGATGATGGGCATTTATCTATGATGATCTTTGATTCCTCCTTTGATGATGTTATGAGATTTCCTTTATGCATATCTACATGTTTCTATGATGCATTTACTTCTATTATGCTATGGATGCAATGTCTTAGAGTAGGACATAGATAAATAGATGCAAATTATGTTAATGCAACTCCTTTCTATATGCTTTCTTATTTAACGATCGATAGATTATGCAATGCAATGATATGATGCAATACTTAGTGCAATGATAAATGAACGCAACTATCTTTTTGATTTTTTCGTTGTATGCAATTTAACTTATGATATGCAATTCTAAATGATATGGATAAATGAATAATGTTTATTTTCTTTGCTTTTCTCTTGATATGAATATATAATAAATAATGATTAATGATTATGAATGTAAAGGAAAATCTCATATTGATGACTTGGAACCATTAAATTGATGATGTGTTGTCAACTTGAATCCCCCCTTGTGCTTGGAAAAGTGCTAGAAAGGAAATCCATTTCAAAACTAACTTGGAGAATGCAATTTAAATCTAACATGAAGATGCAATGAAACTAATTTTCCCTGACGTTTGCAAAATAAATGCAAACTGACATATATTTTCATCATTGAGTGTTGTGGAACTAGGATTCGATACAATCCTATGAGGCCTCACCCCGAACCCCATCGTAGTTTTCCAGTTTTCTGCTTATGATAGATTTAGCATATGATACTTTGTTTTTGATGCACTATAGACTTTATGGACTTTATGCTTTATGTTGTGGATTTGATTATTTTGAATGTATGGACACATGATGCTTTATGATGCACCTTATGGACTATATTATGTTTCTATTATGAACCTTTATTCGGAGACTATTGATTTGGAAACTCGTTATGATTATGTTATGGTTTTGATGAGAATTGGATGTATCTGATTTATATGTTGAATTTAAATTTATTGCAATGTGAATTTTACCTTATGATAAATGTTTAAAATGAGAATTATGTAATCTTGTGATCTTTAGTAATAACTTAGTATATTGATGATGTCCTTATATTCTAAATATTGCTAATCTCTTTATGAAGTATATTTATTTTCTCTGACTACTGATATTTGAATTGAGTGTGCAGGTAAGAAACCATGGTATTTTATTCGGGGAACCAAACAAAGGGAATTGTGAACTCAGTTTGAGCCAAGGTTGCATCTAATGAAAGGCAAAACCTCATTGTTTCATAATTTTATTCATAAACGTATGCAGATGAGTGTGGTAGCATAATCTTTAAATGTATTTCTTAATTTCCTTGTGGGTTTTGCCTAAGTAGATATGACATGGCTTAGTGATGTGTAAATTTTGTGTGTGTCACTTGACACTTGTGTTTGTACCAAAGGCCATGACATGTCAGCTTGGGATTAGTTGTCCACCTACCTAGATTAGTACATTGGTGAATCCCCATATGCATACCTTGGGTTGGGAGATGGGAGTATGGTCACCTCATTGAAGTTTCGAAATTACTCTTAGAGTGGACTTTTAAAGGGGTTGTGGAGTGTCCAGGGGTGTTTGGGGGTCATTTTTAGGTAGCCCACTTGTTATACCAATAGTTAAGGGACTTTTCAAACCTAGGATAGCCCCCATTTGACCATGTGACCCTTCCAAAAAGTTGATTTCCCAAGTTCGACGAAAATCAGCTCTTGTGAGTCTTGACTTGGGTAGAACACCATTCCATATTAGTGTTAAGACACGATTCACCTTTTTGGAAGCTCCTTTCTTAGTTCTATTTTTGGTAAGGTGTAAGAGTGTAGGGAAGAGGGACCAATGAGAGAACTTTTCTTCTCCCCATGAGCTTTCTAGAGGGATTTTTAGTGGGAACCCTCCAAGTTGGAGAGTTTGAACACCCACTCCCTAATTTTAGGGACATTGCTAGAATTGGAGATTTTGGGGAAGGAGGGATTTGGTTGAAAGGGAGCTATTCTTCAACTTTCTACCTTAAGCTTGGATCTTAGGTTGGTGGATGTTTTTGCACTCTTTTCCTCTCATGCAATGATATGTGCTCTTGTATATGTTTGTTGTTGTGATAGGAGTATGTTGTAAAAGCCATGAATCTTGTTGTTAATGTAATGTTGAATGTTGTTGCAAAGATTTTCCTTGTTTTTTTTTCCTTTGTATGTTTTTTATAAATGGGAGTATCAAGACTCACTCACCCTTGGGGGGAAGAGTAGTCTTGGGGGTGGAGGTGTATGACAGCCCTTGGTGTAGAGTCTCTCCTCAAGGAGGAGAGGGAAAAAGAATGGAGTATGGGCTCCATGAAGCCTCCCTCATAGTGCTACATTGGGGGTCATAAGGGTTTGACATTGTTCTTATTCCAAATGTGAATGTGAGAATTTTTTTGGACAGCCATGTGAAGGCTGGATTTTTTTATGTTTGGGATGGCATTCTCCCTTAGGTACTTGGTCCACTTCATCCCAAGAAGGATCCTTGAAAGATCCATTGTGTAAGCCTTTGAAAAATGGGAGTTGAATGTAAAGGTCTTCATGTTCTTATGTTTTTTGATTGTTGTTTGAATGTAACCCACTTTTGTTTGGTTCCCCAAGCTCAAGGGTGGCCTCATAAGAGGCCTAGATTGGGTGGAGAGCAGCCTCGTGATTTCTTGTTTCCCTTGTTTTTCTCTTGTTTGCAAATTTGTGGAGATTGGAGACACCTTGGAGTTTAGTGGGATATGGAAGAAAAATAAAGAAAATATTTAGTTTATGTAGACCACATTTTTCTACTTATATTTTGTAAAGACCATGAAGCTTATGTTAGTCATATATCAAAAGAAAGAGAGCATTGTAATAAGCCCTTAAGGCTGGAATTTTCTTCTTTTCATCATCTTGGTAGAAGTCCTATTCCTATGACAGTTGTATTTTTTACAATGCATCAAAAAGGGTTTCTTTGATAGCCTTTAAGAAAGAAATGTATTTGAAAAATCCTTAACTTATTACTATTTGAACTTCCTTAAATAAAAGAATCAAAAGTTTAGTTATGGCTTTCTTGCATAAATAATTAAGCTTTTACTTAGCTGTTTTCTATGAAATGTTAAAGCATAAATTTGAAGTTGTATTCCTACAAAAGATTGGTTTACTTACTTTAAAATTTAAAAAAAACTGCAAATTAGATAAAGATATAGTCTCTATTACATTTACTATCCAAACTATTTTAGGGCATTACAACTTAATAAATTCATAGAGCAAAGTGTTTATTTAGACATGTAAAATAAATCTATAGCCATTAAGTTTATTTGTTACTGCTGTTAGTTTTCTTTTACAAAAAAAATTAAATCTGTTATTCATTTCTAGTTAGTGTTCATTCTTACTTCAAAAAGAAATTTATATATTTGTCATGAATTCTTACTATTTACATGCTATTTTTTTTGGTTTTCCAATAGAGAATATTGAAATATCTATTTCAAAAAAAAAAAATAAACAAATAAACTATATATATATATATATATATATATATATAATTAAATGTAAAGAAGTATCCCCATATATATATAATAATAAAA
>MU225400.1:660925-695415 GCA_018584345.1 Thuja plicata | reverse complement strand
AAACTATAAGGCTTTGTTGTGGGTGGTGTTTGTTTAGCCAAAATAGTTGGTGTTTTAGGGCCAATAGTAATAGGAGTACCCCCTTGTAGGGTAACCTTTGAGGCTTTCCCCCTTGTGATGGTATTAGTGCACCCTTGAATAGGTTGATCTTTGATCACAACAACATTGATAGTATTGTCATAAGTATGAGCAAATTTAACATTATGACTGCCTCTTGCATTATTCGCACTGTTTCCTCCATTGTTTGAATTGGAAGATTCTCATTTTTCATGCTTATAGAAAGGAGTTATAAAGGCTGTGTGATCTTCATTAGTTTGAGGGTCATCTAGTTTTATCACACCATTGTCTATGAGATCTTGTACCACATGCCTAAGATGCATGCAATCATTGGTCTTATTTCCTCTATTTTGATGATACTCACAATGGTTATTCTCACTCCACCAATTTGACTTGATTTGAGGTTCATATGGTTGTGCCACTGGTGATTCAATAAGTTTATTTGCAATAAGTCTCCTTAATGCATTCTCCAATGGTTCACCCAAATTAGTGAATGCCCTTTTGGGTGTAGGTACAAAGAAAGGTTTAGGCTTGTAAGTCCCTTGATTATTCCCAAAGTTGTTATTAGTTTTGTTGTTGTTAAAGGGCACTTTGGGTGCTTGGTTCACATTATTGTCTTGAACTGAGTTTTGAGTGAGATTGAAAGGGGTAGCCTTTAAAGTGTTAGCCTCTACCACTCCATCATTAACTGCTCCTTTATTTTTGTTATTCTTTGTCCAAAATCAGTTGTTGTTGTAATTTTGATTTTGATTAGTGTTGGAGGGATTGTTGTTGTTGTTATTCTTTTTATCTTTGTAGAGTTTGATTTCTCCACTTTTTATCAACACCTCTTCCATTGTCACCCCATTCTCAATTAGTTCTTGGAATGACCTAGGACATTGTATCCTTAATCTATAGTTCATTTCAAGATTCGAGTTGTTGACAAAAATATCCATCTTCTCTTTTTCAAGTACACTTTGAGGGTATCTAACAAATACCGCTCTCCATCATTGTAGGAAAAGTAGGAATCCCTCTCCTCTTTGTTTGGTGTTGCATAGATTAAGCATTGTAACCTCATGTTTGATGTTATAGGAATAGTAAGTTACAAACTTAAAGGCCAATTCCTCAAAGGTTCGAATGCTGGAGGGTAACTTTGAAAACCACTCCATTGCCATACCTCCCAAACTTCTAGGGAATAACCTCATAAGGTAAGCTGTGTCATGCATGAACTCTAGAATTAAGGCACAAAATTCCCTTAAGTGATCTTGAGGATTAAATGTTCCTTCATATTTATCGTATTTAGGATAAATAACATTTGTTGGAAATGGAATCATGATTAAAGACTTATCAAATGGAAATGGACACAAAGCTTCGATAGAAAAGGGTTTAGGAGCCCCACTTTATTTTATTGTGTCCAATTGCATCTGGAAAAGTTGGAATTGCTTGTTCATGATGTCAATGGGATTAGCCTCAGCTTCTTCTCCTTTGAGTTTGGTAACATCATAATCATGTGGAAGTTTGAGACCTGTTTGTGCTAGGTCTAAGAAGTACTTCTCCTTGTCTTTTTCCAACACTTTTTCCATATGTTTCATGAAGAAAAGGCTTTGCATAGCTTCATTAACCTTTTCACTGGTTAACTCCTCATCATTAGGGTCAATTTTTCCCCCATTGTTGGTATTGTTCATCCCTTTATTTTTAGGATCCATGTTTGTTCCTCCATTGGTATTGTTGTTGGATCCTTTGTTGTTAGGGTCAACATTTCCCTAATTGTTCATATCCTTGTTTACATGGTTGATTTGATCAGGATTGATATGGCCAAATGGAAAAGACATCCTTGGTTTCATTTCCTTGATGGGTTCTTGTATGGGTCTTGAAGAAAAAGGATCACCTAGAAAAGGACACTCTTGCCTTAGATAAGATCCGTCTAGTTGTAGGGTAGTCTTAATGTAATGGGATCGAGTAAAAACTGGCATTAACATATATCAAGTAAAGATCTTAGGTTTTTAAATCACTTAAATGATCAATCTGTGGATAAATTTGCAAAATGCCTAATAATGGAAAATTCTTATCCAGTTAAGTATACATAGAGGTAGAACCTTCAAAAGGGTATCTAAAAATAGAATTTTCTCATTTCTAAACACTTGGTATATACCCACTGTTTGCCCTTTTTTGTTTCTAGGTGGCACTTTCCTGCGTGTAGGTGGCCTTTTATCATTGATATGCAGTAACTGGAATCACTGTACGTGGTGTTTGCCTGTTGATAGGCGGTTTTAAAATGTTGAAACGTGGCACTTTCTAGTAGCTTACGCGGTTGTTGAATGATTTCAAGCAGCTTTTTAAGATTTTTAAGCGGCCTGGTTTTGTTTGTACGTGGCTCTGAAATGATGGTACGCGACGCTTTGCTGATCAAAGTTGGTTTTATCAATTTTTTGTATTTTTTGGATTTAAAAATTTAAGGGTTTTGATCAGATTTATCAAAAAAAAATCTTGCATGAAAACAAAGTACAAGCTCAACACACACATCAAAGTAGTACCATATCCCTAAAACCACACTAAAATTTTATGTTATCGGATGTTTTTACAGGTTTGCACAATAATTTCTTCCAAATAGTCTACCTTAGAGTCAAACAAAGGTAGGTCTGCTATTTTATCAAGGTTTTCAATCCTTTTCATTCTAAATCTTGTCAAGATTCTTTACCCCCTTGCGGGCTTCCCACACACATGAAAGTATGATTTTGCGCAATCTCAAAGGACTACTAGAGGAAGTGAGGATGGCTTGCACAAGGTTTAGTCACTTTTTGATTAAGGTAAAGTGCATTTATTTATAGTGGGTCAGAGGACATTGTGGTAAAAGTGAATATCTCCCACTTTGGGTCGTTCCCTCTCACCATCCTCATAAGAAAATTCTTAGGAGGAAAGCCCTTTAAATCTCTATTTAGCTAGCATGAATATGGAAAGCAAGAACCGAACTTAGTCCAACAAGTTTGGGAATCTGATTCACTCAAAGAGTGAAGAGCATATCCCTATTGTTTTTCTTTGTTCCAAAAACCTCAAGAAAAATTGTTCATTTTCAACCTCTTGACAAGGAGGTTCTTAAAAATGAGATGTGTGGTTCAATTAATCTTCCCTTTCTTTCTACCACCCAAACTTGACACTTTTGGCTTTTTGATCAACTTTGAAAAGTTGAGAGCATATACCTAATGTCTTGTTTGAACGGAAAATAGTAGGGTGTCCCTAATTATGCTAGATTCAAAGAATTTGCCACAAGTTAATAAATGCAATCTTGATTAGATAAATATGTGGTTTTTGAAGCTAGCAAGGCTAGGCAAATTTTTGAGTGATTTGGCTTATTTCCACTCACCTAGTGGCGATCGTTCCCACTCTGAATCCTCCAACAAGTTATTCAACACAAATAGAGACAAAGTGAAGCAAACTTGGAAATCTAAAATGAAAAATTCCCTCCTAAAAGATCTTTTAATGAAAATTTATCGAATCAACGCTTAAAGAACTATGTCATGCCCAAAACTAGGGCAAAACACACACACATTTTTTTTTAAAATATATATAAGTATGCACAAATAACAATGGTTGAGTTGGAAGGGTAATAGCAAGGTAGAGTTAACCTCTGAATTACAAGGTATATTCACAGACTAAATAAGGGTCAAGCCACAAATAGATGCAGAACTGGGCATCAACTTGTTCCACAGGTTATCTGAATACTCAACTTAGGTTGATCTAACTCTGATTCCTTGTTTAAAATCATGATGGTAGTTAGTGGTTATGGACATATGTTGGTCTAGGTTTTTCTAATGCTTACCTAACTATACACCTAGATTACAACTTAATCCATTCAAGTCTAGTTCCGGTTAACATTAACTACTAGCTCGAGTCCAGTCAGATACATATTCTACTCCCAATCATACATGAAACATTTAACAATTGACAAGATTAAAATTGAATAATAATTTCACTATATCAAACAACTATTAATTAAAATCCAATAACTAAAATCAAACCTGATCTCCTAACCTACTAGCATTAATGATAAAATTATTCCCCTATGAAGAAAACACATGCATTCCTAATCCATCAGTTCCTAACATACAACTTTAAATCAACCTTTTTATTTAGACATTTGAAATATATCCTAATTCAAAATTTAAATTTACTTTTATATTAAACCAAGCATAACCCCTAACCCCTTGAATCCAAGAGCAATATAATCCCCCTTTATTTTGATAATAAATTAAAATTTAGCATTAACTAGACAATTGAATCAATTGAGCAATCTGTCTCTCTAATAGACTAATCAATACTTTAGACAAAAA
Organism: Thuja plicata; assembly: GCA_018584345.1. Taxonomy (NCBI): domain Eukaryota; kingdom Viridiplantae; phylum Streptophyta; class Pinopsida; order Cupressales; family Cupressaceae; genus Thuja; species Thuja plicata. The sequence continues at coordinate 691,051 of MU225400.1, read as the reverse complement.
TCCCTAAAAATTAGATTCATAAATCTCACAATTATAAATTAACCTAAACAACTAATGTTACATGTCCATTTAAAATGATTAACTATTATATTGATAAATGAGTCCAAGACAAATTAAATTAGATCATGTTGTTTAAGTCTATTAATCTTTTATAACACTAAAGTTATTAAGCTAACAATTAAAGCTACATCATTGATTTAATTTATATATGCCTAAAAATATTACACCATTATGGATTAAGACCAAAATAATCAGATCTTATTGACTAACTAATAATCTACTAATCCTAACTGTCCACTAACTAGAGCTACACCATTAAATCAATCTATAAGTGAATAACATGCTACCCAAATTTCAGAATTAAAAACAATTAAGAGTAAACCTAATTAACTTTAAACTATCAACTAATTCCCCTAACTCTAATCTAACTACCTAATAATTCATTAACCTAACATCTCTAATGGCAAAGTCCAAAAAAAACAAATGCTTGAGAAAGGGACCGAATTCCTAAGATGTAGGTTGAAGAAAGGACTGTTTGGGGGCGGCCCACCACCTACCTTACCTCCCAATGCATAGAATTTTGCATGGAAAGAAGATCCTAGGGGAGGTGGCATGGTTTGCAAGGAGGGAATGAAGGTTTATTTCTGCAATGGACCACCAACCCAAGTACCCCATCCTCCAAGGCAATTTCGAATGGAATGAAGGGAGTTGACTTTACAAAGGTCATGTCAGATATTTTTGTAGAGTATGACAGCAAGGGGAAAGGGTGGCGTATCCCAAGTAGTGCAACCCATTTTTATAAAGTGATTTATTTTATTTTAACTTAGCACTAGCCAATGTTTAGGCAAAAAGGGTAGGCAAAAAGGTAAAAGGTGGGTTAATTTTAGAGTTTAGGAGTAAAACCCTAATTTTGTTAATAAAATTAGATTATGAATTTAATTAAGGGTAAAACACTTTGGGAATTGAATATTCTCTATGGTAAAGAAAATATTTCCTTTCCCATACAAATTTCAGAGAGCTTTTTTTTTGCTCTAAATCTGAAAAATGCTATGGGCTTTGTATGATAGAAGATCTTCCATTTTGCTTACTTAGTTCATTTTTTTTGCAATAGATCATAGTGTGCATTAGGATAGATTTATTGAGAAATATACCTAAAGGGATAATAGTATTAGTTGAATTTCATATTAACATACTAATTAATTGGATTTGTAGTTGATAGCAAGGATATTTCTTCTTCACAAGAGATGCAAATGAAATGGAGATTTTTCTGTTTGAAGAGAGTTGAATCTATGGAGGTTTCAAGATGCAAAATTCCTTACAATTGTAGGGAAGGAAACTATAATATTGTTCTTCTCTTCCAATATTGGGTATTCTTCCATACATGGATGATTAACTTCTTTTCTTTTAGGAATTAAAATACAATATCCATGAACTAAGAATTCAATCTTTTACAACATGATAATCTTGCAATCTACATTTCAACATCTTCAAGATGATAAATTTACTCAATACTTAGATTATACACAACATATTTTCCTTTAATAAATCATTACATAAGAAGGAGATCTCTCCACATCTAGCTTGAGAAGCTTCAAAATTGAACATTACAACAATCAACAAAAATGAATTTCAATACAAGAGTGACTATGCAACATTAAAGTTGCTTACACACAACTACCCCAAATAGGGATTTCTTTCAATATTCTTGCACCATCTTCATGACTTCAAAAACCTGAAAATTTCATGATGAAAACTATGGGAAGCTCACCTCCCAACCAAGGCCTCAAGGAGGCCACCCCCAAGCTTGGAGAACCAAGGCTAAACAAGATTTCACATCCAAATTCTCACAATATTTTATATGCACAAAAAAAAAATAAACTCCTAATCAAGGCCTCACAAATGTGTTTTACAAACCCATTGAAGTAGGGTGAAGGTGGGTTTTTACAAGGAGGAGAATGCCATTACAATTTCAAAATTTCTCAACAAGATTTTTCCATGCCTCTCCAAGGCTATATTGACATTGCTTCCATATACACATTGGCCATTTCTATGCCAAAATATAATATTTCTAACATGGCGTCATGGAGCCCATACTCTATAAAATTATTCTTCTTCTTCAAGAGAAGAGACTCTCACTACAATGGAGAGCCCAACTAACCCCTTCACCCAAGGCCACTTCTTCCCTTCTCAAAGGGTGAGTAATTTCTTAACTCCCATGAACAACACTCCCGATCCAAAGAAACAAAAGTTGATGCAAAAATCCAAATGCATTCCCTACCCAACACATGACAACAAAATTTACATACTACAATACTATACAAGATTACATACATGAATCCCATACAAGATTTCATATTCATAAAACAATACATCCAATTTTTCTTGCAACAAATCAAGCACTCTATGGCAAGAGAAACCAACCTTCCAAATGTGTTATGGAAAAATGAAGCTTGAGAAGAGCCCAAATCCTTATCTTTTCTCCTTTCAAAACCCTAATTATCTCTAAAATTAGAGAGTGGGTGAACACCCACTGAGTCTCCCAAAACCCTCTAAAAAGAACCCCAAAAGTGTACTCAAGAACTAGCGATAATGAGATATGACAACTAGCCTTTTTGTCTTCCCTCTTAATTGAGAGTTTAGCAAGGAGTGTGGGACAAGTTAGATGCATGAGACCATCTCTATTTTTGCCACTTTTGAAAAGTAGGTAGTTTGGAGAGTCATAATGGTGACCTAGGTTTCTTTCATAGGTAAAAACTAGCCCTAACCCAAGGTACCCCCTGAGGGTTAACTAATTTTGGTCAAAAATACACTCTAGAGTCACTTTTAATCCCTCCAAAGTACCCGTAAGGTTCAAATCCGAGTTCCAACATGATGGGATCCTTACAAGGCATCTATATGCAAGTGATTAATATAATATCCTATAAGGTTAAGTGATTCTTTTCCAAGCCCTAAATGACATGTCACTATCCACATGGACAACACAAGTGTCAAGTGACACCAACAAAATACATATCACATTCACAGTGACATGTCCAAACAATAACATAAATTTAAACTATTAACACACATTCAGATTATATTTACAACAAGGGTCACATGACAACGAAGTTTCAACCCCTTATTGGATTAAACCTTGGCTTACTCAATTCACATGTGTTTAGCCCTGATTCTCTAAAAAATTCCATGGTTCCCTTTTCTGAACAGTAAACTTCAAGCATCAGTAGTCCAAGATGATAAAATTACATGTAATATATATTTTAATTTCATATTTAGCAACATTAATCTATAAGCATAATTAAGCCCCTAATTGAAATTTTCATACATAAATGTTTAAAACATAAGAATTCCTTAATCACCATGACATAACATCTATGAAATAGTCAAGTCTAATCATGATTCAATCTTCTCATCAATTCACTGATCTAAACATATATAATCAAAATCACCCACCTGTTCTAGGTCTAATCCATATCAAAATGTAATCCACACAATATAATCATCATCATAACATAATATCACGAGTCTCTGTTAGGATAACAAAAAGTGTATCAATGTATCAAAACATAAAGTTTCAAAGTGTGATTGAGTAGTAAAGCTATGATGGATCAGGGTGAGGCCTCACAAACTAGGCATGAAAATCAAATAAAGAGTGGGAAATTTTTGTTTGTAAGCAAAAAGCACTTTAATATAGTGATCATATAAGTGTTCCTCCTCAAATAAACTCTCTAAGAGATTAGTTTCATGTATTTGTTTGTCATTTTTAATCTTGATTCTTACCTCTTTGCTAAGCCTTGTGACCCGTTTCTCTGGTTTCTGCACTTTCAGGTGATTTTTCATTTGCAAGACAAAAAAATACAGAGTCAAAACAATGAACAAACCATTAAAAACCTGATTTAAAGCAACAACATTTACGTGGCATTTAACAACTAAAAAGTGGCATTTAAATGTTTCTAAGCGTAAATAGAAACTTTCTAAGCAGCTTTTAAATCCTACTTAGTGGCTTAAAACAACCCACAGGCAGCTAAACAAAAATAACAATCGGCACAACAAGTATAAAAGGCGGCCAAAGGTTGCTAGAACGCGGCTCTTGAAAGTTAGCAGGCGGCACACTTTATCTAGCATGCAGCTAAAAAATGAAAGACAGAGACAAAAGAAACTTCGTAGGCAGTGCTTTATTGTTCACAGGCGGCTCTAAATATTGCATAGGCGACTCTTCTCCTATTTTTTGCAAAATAACACAAAGAACAAGAAAAACACACAAAATATTAAGATTAAAACGTTACAAATGAGGCTTAAAGCCCCACAGTGGGCACCATTTGTGTGTGTAATATTAACACCTTCATAAAATTAGGATAATAAGCAACAACTCTATGAAAATAAAATGCTATTTAATCTAAGAATTAAAATTTAAAACCCATATCATCTCATGGTTCTCTATCTAAGCTTTGTTAAGAGAGCTCTTAGTCTTAATCTCTCCCAAGGACAATCCTAGAATGAGAAATAAATGATAAAAAATGCTTTAATATAGCTCAAAATGCTCCAAGATATACTATTAGATCAACAAATGCTATTAAAGATGATACTCTAAAATGCTATGCAAATGCTGATATGTGGTCAAAATCTCTCAAATGCTCTCCAAATGCCTATAATAAGGATTCTTTTATCTTGAAATTCTTGGATCCCAAACACAAAGAAAGTGACTTGTATTTATAGCCATTTCCCAAGGGTAGGGGGTAGAGTGAGTTGATCATGATCAAACTTTGGTTAAGTCAAAAGCTTTGAGGTGTTCTCAAATGGAGGGAAAGTTGGTTGGTTGTCTCAAAGAAATTAGGAATTAAATAACTCAATCATTTAATTAATTTAGCCATGGAAGGGTGAATGGGTTGGATTTGATCTTTTTGATTTAAACTATATAATTAATTGATTAAAATCAATTGCATAATTTTGATTAATCCCTTGTAGGCTTCAATTTAATTATTTGATTTCATGATTATTTAATCCTTTGATTTAATTTGATTTTTTGTCCAGTTTGCTTGATAAATGTCCATTTGATTTGATCCATTTTAATGCATTGAGAATGAGATTTGAGGCATTTGGTTGAGATTTACAATTTTGAATGCTTTGGATACACCTGGCCAATTTTAGGTGTCTACACTAGCTACTTTTTAAACAGTGGTTTGTAGTCCTAAATTTGCTTCACCAGTGTGAAGAATTCATTTCCATGCATCGAAGCGGAAGAAGAAGAGACAAATATGGTAGATTTATTCTAGGAGAGTCCATGAATTTGAATGAAGAAGTTGAAGAAGTTGAGTTACCTTTTGTTGATGCAAGTCTCGAGTTTCCTGCAGCATCTTCCTCTTGAGCAGAGCCTTTTGATATAAGTGGTCTTCGGCCTTTCACTAAAATCTTGGCCAACTTTCTTGATAATTCTGACCCAAACGTACTTTTTGTTAACAATCTTGTAGCTAATATTCCTTTCCAGCAGCAACTCCAGTTCCCAATACCTCCAATAATGGCACAACCTACTTTCTCATTTCCTCTACCGAGCCTTATAAACAATGCTAATCTCAAAAATATACCCACTTCTGCACTCTCAAAGTTTTATGGCCTGATAACTGAAGATCCTGACACCTTTTTGTTCAAGTTTGACATCCTCTGTCATAGCTTTGACTATAACATAGATTTCCACAAACTCAAACTATTTCCAGCAACACTGAAAGAGTCAGCCTTACGATGGTTCATGGGCTTAGGAACAAATGGAGCAGGCACCTAGGATGAGATGTAGACTCTATTTCTACAGAAATACAAAGAGTATTGCAAGGGGAATGAATGAAGGGGAGATGACATTTTTAGAATGTTGCAAAAGGAGGACAAAACCTTAGAGGACTATGTTTCACATTTCTTATACATAATGTAGAAGAATCCCTAACACGTGCTAGCTGAGGATTCACAGAAACTAGTCTTCTTAAGAGGAGTGAATGACAAATTTCTGGAAGCACTGGACCTCATGGTTGGTGGGGACATATCCCAATCTTCTTAGGATGACCTCAAGAAAATATATCTCAACTACTCCAGATCAACTATGAAGAAAGGTAGAGGATATCAGTCTATAGTCACTAAAGGGATCAGTTTGGGTGTTTCCAAGCTGGAGATATCTAACTTGCTTGTGGATTTCAAGAAAAAAATCATTAACAATGTTGCTACATATCTCAACAACATGACTACCAAGAAGAAGCATGCAGATGTTGAATCACAGTTAGCTGAGTATTGTCCTCATTGTCGTAAACAAAAGAAAGATTGTAGATGCAAGCTAGTGGTGAACTTGGAGAATCAACATTTTTCTATTGAGTACATGAAGATAGAAGGAGATGATGAGAAAGTGTTCTTCTTTTCTCAATGTTGACCATGGGCTTAAAGACAAGGTATGCCTCAGGACCCATTACAATTTTCAAATCCTTACAATAATCAATGGCAAAACCAAAATTATCAGAATCCTTCTCAGTACTCTCTGCCATCCTGGAATAACCAGTGGCCTAACCAGAAAAATAACCATTGGCCTAACCATAAAAATAACTAGTGGCCTAACTAGCAAAATAAGTAATGGCCTAACTAGCAGAATCAATGGCAACCACCACAAGGAAATTGGCAGAAAAATAACCAATGGAGGTGGCCTCCAAAGTGGCCTAACCAAAATCCTTCTTTTCCATAGTTACCACCTCTAGTCCCTCCTCTTGCAATAATGCTACCTCCTGCAGCCACTAGTCCTAATCCAAAGCCAACCCAATTACCTACTTAGCCGCAGCCTAATCCCAATAGCAAGCAACAATAACAGCCAATGTATACCACTGATACATAGTAGTACCCTACCTACGCACTAGAGATATCTGATATCCATTTTAGGTCTGGTAAAAATCTACCTACATCCAAACATACTATTATCATAGAAGTTGCAGACACTCCTACGGCATCAGCACCTCTTCCAGAGGCTACACTGCAAAATACCACCCAATCAACTCATAAATCCAGCAAAAATGATGTTAAAACTGTTGGCAAGTTGACTCTCAGGGAGAATGTGACTTATTTTGTGTTGTCATTATGGCAACAAAGTCATATCAAGTTATTTCAAGTAAACTTGTAAGACAAAATGGCTTAGTATAGAAGACAGAGTAGAACAGAGATATACAATCGATCAGAGCACCAACGCACATGTGTATGACCGATTCAGACTAAGCGCCTTCATACATAAGCTCTATGATAAATTTGTATGCATACCCTATACATGCACGGTATGGAATATCAGTACAGATAAGTTACAGAAAGATCAAGTACACTAGCAGTTCACAAAATAGAGTATGAAGCCGACTTCAGTTTTTGGATCATCATATAATATATTATTCTGTAAAGGTCAAGCGACTATTATAGTATGTTTGTAATCATCTCTTAATTACTATTGTAAACATGCTTAAGCCAATTTTTTTGGAAGTGTTGTGAATATTGGTTTTGGGCCGACTAAGGTCTTGTTTATGGTCGCATCGCGTCTATTCAGGCATGAACATATATATATAACATGCAAAGTTGTATTAGAAAGAGTCATCAAATATGCAGAGCATAGACATAAAATAATAGTATAAGATGTCAGAATGAGATAAATCTCTTTAAGAGTATAAGAGCATCAGTGCATAATTGAAATTGATCAGACAATTGTGTCACATACAGCAGTTCACTTTTGGATATAGTGTATATCTATTATCAAGGAGGTTGTAGCCTTCATCCTACTGAGCAGTGAGCTTCTTAGATAGTGAGTCCTCACCCCTAATAGGGTTATTTTTAAAAGACTCCTAACAAGGTCATACCCTTAACCAGGTCATTGTACTTACATTGTAAATATTTCTCCTAACAGGGCAAAGGAACTTTAACAGGTTCATTATACTAGTGCAATATTTGTGGGTACTAATTCCCACCTAGGTTTTTCTATGATCAAGGTTTCCCTCTAATCATATCATGTGTTATGTGTTCTTATGTTAAGCTTCAATTGATATATATTTGATTAATGTTTAAAGTTGTTGAAATAAAATAAATAGACAAACACTTATTCACCCCCCCCCCCTCTCTGTGTTTCTAACAATTGGTATCAGAGCTCTAGTCCTATGTAAAGTAAGTTTAACCACTTAAGGAGATCATGGATTCAGCAAAAGTGAAACATCTGAAAAATAATCTTGAAGCAGCCCTTGAAGATCTTGACAAATCTTAAAAAGAAAATGAGGAACTTAAACTAAAAGTTGATGGCTCTCAAATGCTTATCAAGAAATTAAGGAAAGATCTGAAAGATTTCTCTACCAATGATTTGGGAAAAATGGTCAAGGAACTGAATGAAGAAAACATGTCTTTGAAAGACAAAATTGAAGATCTGAATGAACAAATTACATATATCCTAACAGCCATTGAAGAAAAGACCAAAGAGAGAAAACAATTAGATGATGAACTTATGCAAGCGAACTTGAAAATATTGGAATTAGAAAACATCAAGAAAATGATAGAATCTGAATTATCAGGAGCAAAAGATAAGATTGATAAACTACACACAAGTTCTTATCTGATTCAATCACAACTATATGCACAAAATTTAAAAGGTGATACCACTAGTCTGGGATACTGTGTAGCTCAAACTAAAATCAATTCAATGAAAGAAACAAAGAAAGCACAAGAAGCAACTATAGAAGCAAAGAAAAAGGAGAATATTATAGAGACTAAAATTGAACCACCTAAAGATGAACTCAAGCAAGTTAACAATACTTTTTATGCTTGTAACAAGCATGGAAACTTGGCAAGAGATTGTAAAGAAGTAAGACATTTTAATGGTTATTGTTATTCCTATAATAAGTTTGGTCATATGGCTATTCATTGTAGTAAAAATCAAATAAATCAGTCACAACTGAAGCAAAGGAATCAGATTCAATATAATCAGAAAAATCAACCTCAAAGAAACTTGCAAAAAATTACATGTAAAATATGTAATTACAATGGACACATAGCTAAGCAATTCAGCATGATGAATAATAACATCATACCTCCTATCATTTGTCATTCATGTGAAAAAGTTGGACACATCTCAAGATTTTGCAGGTCAAGAACACAAAGACAAGAAAATTCAAAAAAGTCTCTTTTTGAAGAATCAGGAGAAGTTAAGTTTGTGCAAGCTAAAGCTAATTCAGATAAAATTTGGGTTGAAGTAAAGAAAGATAATGAAGAGAACAAGGTAGTATATGCATCCTTAGTGGACGCACCTTCTACTTCTGGATAGTTGACCCTCCTAATCTTAGAAGGAGCTATTCTAGCTCTGAACCCCTATGTGGCTGGTATACTCACCTCTGAGTATGCGCCTATGGGTTCATGTATGTAATCAAGAAATAAGGTTGTATGCATACACGCATTTCCTTTACTTCACTCATAATAAAGTTTGAAATTTAAACCGCTTTATGACAACGACCATTAAATGCATTAAACCTTTATATAAATTTAAAAAAAAAGATTTTTAAAACCTCACTTTGCATTCGAGATTGAGCATTTAGAGATCACTTGAGCATTGAGCATCAAAACACTATAGGTTAAGGAATTGGTTGGTTTGTGAATGGATTAAAGATAGTAATGAAACCCTAGCAGTCACGTCATTTCAAAATCCGTGTGAAACCCTACTTAATCAAGTTGCAAGTAAGTATGGCAACCCCTGTTGTATTTGACATTGTTGAAAGGGAGAGATTTGTTTTTAAGAAGTAACCATTCAAGTCCATATTAGATGATGTTGAAGGAGCATTCTCTAATCCTCTGCTTGGAGTCATACATGTGGAAGACATCTGTACATATATATATATATATTGCAAGAAGGAAATAGTTGGAGACAACAACATAGCAACTCTTATGGCTTCAATGATGAAACCAGATTATTCATTCAAAGATGAATATGCGCATCTCATGGACAACCCTATTTTTTAGTATTCTAATGCACACAAGTTCTATGAGCTAGAATGGGTCAAAATCCTATTGAGCAGGATACATGATGACCTTTATTGGATTGGTGAAGTTCCTATCCGCATAACCTCAGACCTAATTCATGAAATAACTGGACTTCCTAAGACTAGACCAGTTCTTCCCACTAGTAAGGATGTTAAAAAGTAGGTTGAACAAGTTTTCTTATCTATAAGTGATAGGAACAGCATGATAGTTGATCCCATTGAGGTCGATGACATAAAATTGGTTACTATGATTCTAGGTTACAAGTTCTAGCACACAAGCAAACTGAATAGTGTATCTGCAGCTACTGTACTAGAAGCAATTAAGATGGTAAAGGATAATACTTAGTATAACCTATGTGAGATATTGTGTGCATAGCTGATTGATAACATTAAAGCTGTCAAGCATGACAAGAGCAAAATATTCAGATTTGGCTCCTTGATTATCTACCTATACTTCCACATTGTTGGTAAGGTTTCCAATATTTACATAGATAGGAGTAAACCTACTATGTCTCAGATATCAATCAAGGCTACATAAAAGACAAGCATGAAGGATTCAATGGACATAGAGATCAAAACATTTAGGATACCAGAAAAGATAGTTGATAAGTACAAAGACACTATATGCTTCATGGTAGAAAATGACTGTACTTGCATGGAGGCTGTTGAGCCTAGAACCAAATGGATTCATCCACTTGTCTATGAAGTTGAAGAACATGTGTTGGAAGGATATGCACAAGTTCTTTTATCTGTGCCCAAAGATCCAAATGAACCAAGATGGGGAGCATATAGAGAAAAGACAAATCAAGTCGATTTTGTCTTATATAGTGCTGACAACAAAAGGAAGGCATCAAGGATTACTTCAAATATCCTAAAAGTTCATGGGTTTGCAAAAGAAGACCTAGACAGAGCTACAGAAGCTAAGATTGCTAAAGAATTGAGAAAACTCCCTCAGAAGTAAAAATAGAAAAGTCTGATGATATGCCTAAGAAGAAGAAGAAGAAATCTGATGAAGGTACATCTGCACCATCAACTATCATTGATCTAGAATCCTCTCCACCTTCTGGACCTAGCAAGTTAACCAGAGGGAAGAAGCAAGTACCAAAAAGTCATCCATCCTCAAGGACCTCAAGGAGCAAGGTAAAGAACACTCAAGCCCCTCCTAAGGTAGGATTTAGACCTAGTCTAACAGTTCTAAAGAAAAAAAATTTTAATGAAGGAATACTAGAATCTATCAAGAACGTCTATGAAAAATATCAAGAGATAGACAAATCTAAAATTCATTCAATGATTATATCTCATATGATCAAGTTCAAAAAGTCAGTATTGGAACTCAAGACAGTCATACCAGACAAAGTATGGAACATACTGGACCTATTAAAGAGACAAGCAACTGAAGAAGATATGAGGATAAGAGAATAGACATTAGATAGTCTTCTTCTTGTATGCTCGCATGATGAGAAAGTCATACTATTGGATCTAGTAAAACCTCATCTCAGAACCAAAACTAGAACACTTCATATCATGAATAAAGAGTATGATCTGGTTGGTGAAGATACTTAGAAAGCATTTGAGCAATTATTTATGGATAGACATATGTATCCATCAATGGTGCCTACAGAAAAGGTAACTCCAGTGCCTCCCAAATAGATTACAGAAAAAGTGATTCAAAATGCACCTAAGACAGGTCCACAAGTTTCAGCACCCTCAGTTTTAATAGCTTCTGATACAGTCAAAGATTCAGGAGAAACTATTGTGATTGATGATATCAAGATATCCATGACCACTTCTGACAATGATATGGACAAATTTGAAAATTTATTTGTAAGCACTGAAGAGACAAAGGAGGTATGCACTGATGACACATCTTTACAAGATGAAGCTCCCTCTAAAGATTCAATAGATTTGAATAAAGAGGAAGACAATCAAACTAATCAAACACCAGCTATGCATAGTAAAAAGTGAATGTATGGATACTAGTCAGAATACTATATTCACCCCATCCATTCAACCATCAACTTCATTGTTGTCAAGTTTAACTCCTGACTCAGTAAGTATAGATGCATGGGGAGAAGAAGACTTGATCAAGATCAGTGTCCTAGCCATGGAAAAAGCCAAATAGAAGCAAGTTATGAAAAAACCTCTCTTTTTGGAGTCACTAAAAATTTTGAATGACTTAGTGCTTACAGACAAGAAAGTGGCTAAAATTCAGCCAGTTAATGATGTAGATAGCATCCTAACAAGCTTCAAGGCACACTTTACAAGTTTATTAGACTCAGCTACTAAAACTGTAGAGGAAGAGTATAAAAAGGAAAGATTGAATGACTTGGTAAAGAATTTTTATTTAGCTTTAAATTCATTAAAGATTGGTCAGACAATATTGAAAGATTTGGCAGCAAAAGGAAGAAAGGTAATAGAAAATTGCATGGAAAGAGGCAAACTCACCTCTGAGCATATCAAAAAGATGGAAGAGGAAGATATCTTGGTTGACAACATAAGACAATCAGTTGAAACATCATCTCAAGACATAAACATCTGCAACAATATCTATCAAGGGTAGATAGACAAGATAGAAAAATATAAAATGGAGATCAGTAAGATAAGAATCAGGCAGACTCAACTGAGAAATGCACTTGCGTCCTCCTTATCCATTTTGAATGAGAACATCAAATAGATAAATGAAATAATTGATACCTATGATCAAGGACCCAGCATGGATCTGACCAAGATGGAAAAGCTTACATATTCCCTATGTGCCCATCTACAAATAGTTGATGCACTAAAGGCATTTTGGCAGCAAGAGATTAACAATCTGGAGATAGCTTATCCAGATGTATACTCAGAGTAAGTACTCAAGGACTTACAGTTTTGACACCTTTGTCATTAATGTCAAAGGGGGAGTAATGTATATAAGGAGTATGTGTATATGTTATATATATGTTAAGAAGTATGAATAGAAGAAGATGACATACATTTTTTTGGCGTTACTCTAAGTTTGAGTAAATTGGCCACATTCCTTTGTTGCCATTAATAACAAAGAGGGAGATTGTTGGAAAGTTGACTCTCAGGGAGNGTATGTGTATATGTTATATATATGTTAAGAAGTATGAATAGAAGATGATGACATACATTTTTTTGGCGTTACTCTAAGTTTGAGTAAATTGGCCACATTCCTTTGTTGCCATTAATAACAAAGAGGGAGATTGTTGGAAAGTTGACTCTCAGGGAGAATGTGACTTATTTTGTGTTGTCATTACAGAAACAAAATCATATGAAGTTTTTTCAAGTAAACTTGTAAGACAAAATGGCTAAGTATAGAAGATAGAGCAGAATATAGATATACAGTCGATCAGAACACCAGCGCACGTGCGTACGACCAATTCAGACTAAGCGCCTTCAAACATAAGCTCTATGATTTTTTTTTATGCTTACCCTATAGACACATGGTATAGAATGTTAGTATAAACAAGTTACAGAAAGATCAAGTACACTAGCAGTTCAGAAAAAAGAGTATGAAGCCAACTTCAATTTTTGGATCAGCGTATATTATTGTATTATGTTAAGGCCAAGCGCCTATTATATTATGTTTTTAATCATGTCTTAATTACTATTGTAAACACACTTAAGACAAAAAAAATTTAAGCATTGTGAATATTGTTTTTGGGTCGACTAAGGTCTTGTTTATGGTCACGTCTATTTAGGCATGAACACATATATATAACATGCAAAGTTGTATTAGAAAGAGTCGTCAAATATGCATAGTAGAGATATAAAATAATAGTATAAGATGTCAGAATGAGATAAATCTCTTTAAGAGTATAAGAGAATCAGCGCATAACCAAAACTGATCAGACAATTGTGTCACATACAACAGTTCACTTTTGGATATAGTGTATATCTATTATCAAGGAAGTTGTAGCCTTCATCCTACTGATCAGTGAGATTCTTGGATAGTGAGTCCTCACCCCTAATAGGGTTATTTGTAAAAGACTCCTAACAGGGTCAGACCCTTAACCAGGTCATTGTACTTGCATTGTAAAGACTGCTCCTAACAGGGCAAAGGAACTTTAATAGGTTCATTATACTAGTGCAATATTTGTGGGTACTAATTCCCACTGGGGTTTTCCTCTGATCAAGGTTTCCCCATAATCATATCATGTGTTATGTGTTGTTATGTTAAGCTTCAATTGATATATATTTGATTAATGTTTAAATTTGTTGAAATAGAATAAATAGACAAACATTGATTCACCCCCCCTCTCAGTGTTTCTACCAAAAACCTCAGTTAATCCTCCTTTTCTACATAGGCTCACCATAAAACAACCTATATCCCAAGAAGAAATGCCTTTTGATATTCTTGAGCAGCTAAAAAACATGCACATCCAAATCCCTTTGTTCCAAGCTATCAAAGACGTTCCTATCTATGGAAAATCTATTAAGGAAGCATGCCTTAAAAATCCTAGAAGGAAAAAGAAGGACTCACAAATAGTTCATGTCATAGGGCAACTTGCGGATATCATGTTGGGCAAGGTAGTTATACGCAAGTATTCAGACCCTAGAATCCCAGCAGTTGATTTGATAATAAATGGACACTCTATGAAAAATGCTTTAGTGGATTTGGGAGCAGCCATAAATGTAATGAACAAAGATACAATGCATAGACTAAGTATAGAGGGCTTGAGAATAACTTCAATAGTGTTAAAACTTGTTGATAGTTCAACTGTCACTCCAGATGGTCTTATAGAGGATATAATAGTCACTTTGGACTCATGGGAATACCCTGTTGATTTTCTCATCCTATCACCTAAAGTAAACTTTGTTGGGTATCCAGTCATCCTAGGGAGACCTTGGTTAGCCACCACTGATGCAAAAATTAGTTTCAAATCAAGAAGTATGACGATTTCAAATGGTCAAGTAATAAAGAAGCTAGCACTATATCCTCTTTCCCAACCCCAGCTAGACTTGGGAGATCCTATTTGGCTAGATTTAGGGGATGAGCAATAAGAGCTCAACTCTGTTGCCCAGCTCATGACATTGCACAAACAATGTTTTTTGAAAATGCAAGAGGAAGATGATGTAATACAGAGTATTCTTACCAATGAGTGTATATTAGCAAAGGATGTTTTTAAAAGTTCTATTTTATAGCTATGTACCTATGAGGACTCTGTCTTTCCAGCAAGTCCTGAGATAATTAGTCAATTACTGCCATGTGAAGTAGCTACAAGCCCAGTACCTAAAATGTCAATGGTAGAGCTAACAACCACTTTGGAAATTTCCCCTGGTCACCATCTCTATGTAAACAACAAGTTGTTGCCACCATAATTGGCATTGTTAACTAAACTCCTATGTAAGCATGAGAAAGCCTTTGCTTGGGAGTATAGAGATATGCTAGGTCTGAACCCCAAACTCTGCACCCATAGGATCTACATTAATGATGGCACCCTACAACTTTGTCAACCTCAAAGAAGGATAAACGTAGCCTTGCGAGAAATAGTCAAAACTGAATTGCAAAAGTTACTAGATGTTGTTTTCATCTATCCAATCTCTGATAGTAAATGGGTATCACCTTTGGTCATTTTACCTAAGAAGGGAGGAAAATGGTGAATATGTGTGGATTACAAGGAATTGAATAATGCCACTAAGAAGGATCATTTTCCTTTACCATTTATTGATCAAGTCCTGGACACTCTGGCTGGTAAGAAGTACTTCTCCTTTCTGGATGGATACAATGGTTACAATCAGATCAGCATTGCTCTAGAAGATTAGGAGAATACCACATTCACATGCCCCTGGGGCACATATGCTTATTTTGTATTACCATTTGGCTTATACAATGCACCAACTACTTTCCATAGAGTTGTAATCAACATTTTTGCTGACATATCACATGATTGTATGGAAATATACATGGACGACTTCACTACATTTGGTGTCACCTTTGAGGAAGCCCTGAAGAACTTGGAAAAAGTACTAATCAGATGTCAGGAATAAAAATTGTCTCTCAACAGTGAGAAATGCTTCATGATGATGCAGGAAGGCGTAGTGCTGGAACATTTTATCTCTGAAGCTGGAATCTAGGTAGACCCTACGAAAATAGAGGTAATTCTCATACTACCTATCCCTACAAAGAAAAAGGATGTTAGGTATTTCCTAGGACATGCTGGCTACTATAGGAGGTTTATCCAAAATTTTAGTCAAATAGCTATCCCTCTGTATACTTTTCTTACCAAAGAGGCCAAATTTGTTTGGACAAAGGACTGTGATGAATCCTTCCTGTAGTTGAAGTCACTATTGACAATTGCACCAATACTTAGGGTCCCTAACTGGTCTTTTCCATTTCACATTTATACAGATGCTTTAGAATATGCAATAGGTGTTGTCTTAGGACAAAATTCTAGTAACCTAGAGAATGCAATTTACTACATTAGCAAGAGCCTCTATGGACCAAAGTTAAACTATATAGTGACTGAGAAAGAATTACTAGCAGTAGTTTATACTCTGAACAAATTCTTCCATTATATAATTGGCTATCCCATCTTTGTACATACTGACCATGCAATAATTAAATATCTCATGAACAAACCTACCATCATAGGCAGGTTAGCAAGATGGCTTCTTCTTTTACAGGAATTTGACATTACCATCATTGACAAGCCTGGGAAGGCAAATGTTGTAGCTGATTATCTATCCAGAATCCACCATGCTGAAGAAGATACTACTTTGATAGATGATGCATTTCTAGATGATCATTTATTTCATATTGTTGTCCAAATTTTTTGGTATGCTAATATAGCTAATTACCTTGCAGCTAACAAAATGCCAACACATTTCTCTTATAAGGATAGGAGATTGCTTGTAGAGAAAAGCTTCCATTTCTCTTGGATTGATAACATACTATTTTACACTGGACCTGACCAAGTAATGTGAAGATGTGTGCAAGAAGATGAGACATATGACATTCTTCATGCATGTCATAATGAGCCATGTGGGGGACACTTTGTAGCAAAAAGGATAGACCAGAAGATTTTAACAACTGGATATTACTGGCCTACATTTCACAAGGATGCAGCTAGCTACACAAGGAAATGTGATAAATGTTAGAGAATGGGCCGACCAACAAGATCAGATGAAATGCCTCTCAATCCACAGGTGGTGGTAACACCATTTGAAAAATGGGGAATGGACTTCATTGACCCAATAGACCCTCCATCCAATGGGAATTCTTACATCCCGGTGTGCACTAATTATCTGATAAAGTGGGTCGAAGTAAAATCCATGAAGCATGCCCAAGATCATAAGGTTGCAGAATTTTTGTATGATGAAATTTTCACCAGATATGGAGTACCAAGAGAACTTGTTACTGATCAAGGCACTCAATTCACTTCCAATCTGATCACAGAGCTCATGAAGGAATATAATATCAGACATCAGAAGTCAAGCCCCTATCATCCTCAAGCCAATGGACAGGACAAAGTTACAAATTGGGAAATTGAATCCATCTTGACAAAAATAGTTCATTTGCACCATTGGGATTGGAGAAGCAGACTATCAAAATCCGTCTAGGCATATTGAACGACTTGGAAAAACATCACAGGGTTCACTCCATTTGATCTATTATAAGTAGCAATTCTACCCATTGAATTTGAACACAAAACTTTGTGGACAACACTAAAGTTAAATATTGATCTTCCTGCAGCACAAAAAGAGTGATTGTTGCATCTCAATTCCTTGGATGAAATGCTCAAATCTACCCTGGAGCACACTGAAATAATCTAGAAGAAAAGGAAAAAAGTGGCATGACTCACATATTAAGAGAAAATAGTTTCAATTTGGTGATTGGGCATTACTATATGATTCCAGATTCAAAGAAATACTAGGCAAGCTATAGACAAGATGGCTGGGGCCATATGAAATAAACCATGTCTTCACAAATGGAGCTGTTTGATTGACCATAATTGACCTAGTACAATTCAATCTATTGGTCAATGGACATCGGCTAAAGTTGTATCACCAGCCTCAAACAAAAGAAGACTTCCTGTAACAATTCTGACAACAAGTTTCAAAAGAGCAACATGTAACATTTCCTTAGCAGAGGGTAAAAACCTTCTTCCTACGGATCTTCAATAGAATTTCTTCAAGCATGTCCATAATAAAAACTTCATGTTTACATGAAGTCCATTTCTCCATTCACTTTCTAATTCTTCTTTCCAACTCTTCTCATTTCTTTATCTTCCACCCACCCACCTTCCACGTCATCACCATTTTCCTTGCTTTGCTTCAAATAAGAGCCAAGTGCATTGATGCAAGCTGCCGCCACCATTATTCCACTCTCGCCAATTTTTTTCCTGTACGTGCAATGATCAAATGACATGTATAAACTTTTCAAAAAAAATTCTATTTTTAGCGCATAGATTTTGATGATTATATCTACTACTACAATAAATGTATCATTACGACATTAAGCCAGTTCCATACCTCATGCCAAGTATGCCAAGTGAGGACACTTTTCAATGTTTCGTAGGGGCCAAGAAAGTGTATTAATTCCTAAAATATCATTTCTATTTACTCCTAAAATATTTAACGTCACCTCAAATCTGTACTTTTCCTTTGTCTCATTATAATCTCGTTGCTATATCGTGTTAGAATAGGTAGAAACCTAATCTCCCAAGAACACCTGCATGCATAACCCTGTCACATGGAAGAAGAAAAGAACAGAAAGCAAGAAAAATCTATGGAGGCCAACAAGACAGAGGCATCATCTGCACATGAAAATAATATGCTATTATGAATAATTGTATTACAATCTGATATAATGTGTTGTGAAATACAAAGAGGTGATTCCTTAAAAAGGAATCATGAAACCCTAAAAAGGCAACCCTAAGGTTGGCTTAAGCAACTAGAGTGAATAGGTGAGTTAGTAATTAGATCAAAATAATTTAATTAATAACCCAAAAGACTATTACTCTAATACCCCCCCTTAAGATAAGCTTAGGGAGAAGCAAAACCTAGGAGACTACTGCAGAAAGTAGGAAAGAAGGGTCCTGAAAACAAAGGCCTGATCAGGTATCCAATACAAGAAATCTCTATAAAGCAGGGAAATAGGGAAAACCCAGTGGGAAAAGCTCTACCCCAAAAAGAGATGAACTAGATGAAGGAAACAAAGCCTCCAATCTAGGGAAAGTCCCAAAAAAGGGAACAAGAAAGAGCATGTGTAGCATCTTCGAAGCATGAAGCTACAAACACTGTTAGAAGTAACTACTAGAACCCCCACCGAAATAGTGCATGACCAGGTAGAGAAGAAAAATTCTAAAGAGCTGATCAATTGAAGAGGTGACCTGCAAAAGTAGGAATGAACGAGTGTCTATATAGTAGATGATCCATCTCATCGAAATGCATAGGTGCCTAGCCACTGCATTTGCCTAGTACATAGGAACAAGAACTGAATACGTAGATTACTCAATCGAACTAAGGAAGCAATAGAACCAATAGGTGAACCCTCCCATAATGCTAAATAGGGAGAGGGGTGATAGGAACACTGGAATGCAATGCCGAAAAAAGCTGTAAGAAGAAGAATCAGGAACACCAACAGTGCAACAAAAGTACAAGCATAGGATAAAGGGTACTGTCATAGACACATAGCATGGGCTAATGTTGTGGAAGGTACGCTCACTTGACAAAGGTGGATGAGCACAAAAGAAAAAATATCATAACCCCCCATGGCACTTTATAACTGAGTGCGAGTATAGACAAACACAAGGTGCTTGAAATCCCAGATATGCAAAAGTAGGCACTTTATCTTAGTTCATTTATAGAAAAGAGAATGCTATAGAAGAGAAGCATACAATGCTCAGAAAGTCAGAAAGAAGAGTGAGCCAGAAGAACAGAAGAAGAGATCCCAGGACCAGTAGAACCCAAGTAATCTGCCAGAGTGTGAAAGTGCAAAACTCAGAGGAGAAAGAACCTAGAGAAGAATATAGATAAAAGACCCCTACCACTGAAAAATTCACTGAACCAGCTTTCTGATGATATTTGGTTTGCCAAAAATAGAGTCTGGGTGAGCAAGATAGGGTTCACGGAAGGCAAAAATAAAGATCAAAATTTGATAGCAAAAAACACTATTAAAATAGCAAAACCCAAAACCTCAACCTCCATCATTGAAAAGCACTTGGAAAGAGCTTTCTGACGATATAAAGAAGTCATAAAAAGACCTCTGTTTGCTCCAGATAGAGCAAAAACACTGTCAGAGGGTCAAAAGGCTCCAAAAAAATTTGTTTTGAGCCCCTCAAGCTGAAAAAACCTTAGCCCCTAGGTGCATGGCGCACGCAAGGGGCTGAGCCAGAGCTCCCGGTCATACATATGACCGTCGCTAGTGGTAAAAGGGCCCGCAGGGCTTAAAAACCCACCGGACGGGGCACAAGTGGTGGAGCCGGGCAGCGGTGCCGGCAGAGCGGAGCGAGGCCGGCGGGGCTGGGTGGCGGTGGGCCGGTGGTGCCACGGAGGAGGGCGGCAGTGGCGCTGTCGATGGCGGGGGCCGGAGGTGCTGGTGGAGCTCGTAGGGCCAGCAGAAGGTGCAGCTGGCGGGGGCCAGGCGCTGGTCGGGCCTCGGTGGTGCGGCGGCAATGCCAATCAATTAACACTGGCCGCGTTAATTAAAACACCAAAAAACTATAAAAAATGAGTTTTTTTAATTTTTTCTCGATTTTCATCTCCGTNGGTGGTGCGGCGGCAATGCCAATCAATTAACACTAGCCGCGTTAATTAAAACACCAAAAAACTATAAAAAATGAGTTTTTTTAATTTTTTCTCGATTTTCATCTCCGTACGGCACTGGAAACCAAAACAAATTTTCCTCAGAGCCACGTTGTCCAAAATAGACAAGTTTTATATGGTTTTTGGGGTTTTTGGGTGCTTTGAGCTCAATGGTGATGTCCGTTTGAGCCCAAAATGCACCAAAAAATTTGTTTTTCTTTTTTGCATGCAAAAAAGAAACAAAAAATATCATCCCATAGAGAACCTTCTACTTCCGAAACACTTCAACAAAACATGAACAGAGAGCCATAGGAAAGATCTGATACCATGTTAGAATAGGTAGAAACCTGATCTCCCAAGAACACCTACATGCATAACCCTATCACATGGAAGAAGCAAAGAACAGAAAGAAAGAAAAATCTATGGAGGCCAAAAAGCCAGAGGCATCATCTGCACATGAAAACAATATGCTATTATGAACAATTGTATTACAATCTGATACAATGCATTGTGAAATACAAAGAGGTGATTCCTTAAAAAGGAATCACGAAACCCTAAAAGGGAAACCCTAAGGTTGGCTTAAGCAACTAGAGTGAATAGGTGAGTTAGTAATTAGATCAAAATGATTTAATTAATAACCCAAAAGACTATTACTCTAACATATCGCACAACTGTCGTACCTTTATTTCCAAATTATCCCTGATTGTCAGACTTGATGTGACCTATAATTAAAATATGTGGCAACCCGTAGTAAGAGCTATAATTTCTCTTGTTAAAATACATCACCATTGTTCATGTTAAGAATAACAGAGGAATTCAGAAGAAAGTCCATAGTTTTAAACACAGTAGTCTGAAACTTAAGAAGGAATAAGGCATTTATCGACTATAGAGTAGACAAATCAAAAAAATTGGCAAGCACAGATGGGAGGGAAGTTGCAGAGACATGAGCCAGTAGTATATGGTGTTTTACTTTCAGATGTTGAAGCAGTAAGGAGGTTTAATGCATGTGGCTGGTTAGGATATTTCTTAAAGTTAACAGAGTTTGATGAAGATGCAACAGCTGAATTTGCAAATACATTTGAGGAAGGGAAAGAAACTGTATGGGGATTGACAGTGGTTTCCACAGAAGAATGGATAGCAGAAGTTACTGGGTTACCAATGGTTGGGGAGCACTACCCCAATGTGCACGATGCCAGATCAGCTAGGGCCCAATTTACCCTACCAAGTGACCCTCCTCTAGAGATTACCAAGAAAGGGTGCAAAATAATGTCTATCCCTCTGCGATATAATGAGTTGGCTACATATATTATCAGGTATTTTACCTGTGAAGGAAGATTTTTTAATTTTCACACACATTACTTTAAATTACTTGGTTACGTAAGGTGTAATCTTCTAATGAATGTTCCCAATTTCTTGTATAATATGCTATACATCAGTGTTGAGCAAACCCAGAAAGGAAATGTCAATTATGTCACCCACCATGCCCTAATTAAATTGCTAATAGAAAAATCTCTTAGGAACGTCTCCCCTTTGGCATGGTCAGAATTTGTCTAGCATTAAACCTTGCAACCTCCGGTTAACCCTAGTGTGCAATCTAACCATGATGATGCAATACCCATTGGCCCAGTTATTGAGCAAGACACCCAGGGGGAAGAAAATTAAAATTTGCAAGAAAGTATGCCTTTACCTGCTCATGAGAGAAATGTACCTACTTCTACCCGAACAAAAGGAAAATGGAAATTAGAGGGAGAAACTTTTGTTCCTGCAACCAAGCCACAAAACCCTACAGCCTCAAAGGGGAAGAAAAAGAAGTCAGTTCCTACAGTAGAGAAACTGAAGAAGGCTATTAAGAAAAAGCCTGTGGAGATTGAAGAAAGCCTTGTGCGAAGAAGCCCTAGAATGAGAGGAAAACTGCCTAGAGTATTCTTAGAAATCCAATCCATTTCCCCTAAGTAATTTTATGAAGAGCCTCATCTACAAATTATTATGGATGATCCCCAAATCAGTCTAAATTTCCAGACATTCCTCAAAATCCAAAAGATACATGTGAAGCTGAACCTGATGTCTACCAAAATAGCCCCCAAGAAATTCATCAGGGTATCTCAGACAACAACGAGAAGAATGCCTCAATAACCCATCAGTCAGCCTACTCAGAGACTGCCCTAGTTCCCTATAAAAGAACTTGGTTAACAAGTTTCTTAGAACAGTCATGGACAGAACAAAGGAGGTAAAATAACCAGGCAGAAGATTGTGGTCCAATCACCTTGCAAACACTTCTCTTTGGATTACATAATAAGTATATTTTTTACAAAAACCTTATGGAGAGAGGAGAAAAAGAAAATGAAGAAGGTAATAATAGAGCAAGGGGAGGAGATTGCGGATTTATAAGAGCAATTGGAAACACAAAAACAAAAGATGGATCATGCCCTTAAGTTGGATGGTCAAATAATCACTTGTAGGCCACCACCTAGGGTTTATGCCATTTGTTTGAAAGAATAGTTTATCTTGTTCCAATTAATGATGACCATTAAAGATATAGACTCTGAGTTTAAATCAGCTCAAGAATTTTATGACCTATACCAATCCCTTCCCTCATGGCAACAGAACTTACTTTATGAACTGTATATATGTATAACTTCATTATTCCAGCAGAGACTGAGTGGAACCCTCTACTTTACATAGGGGATGTACACCTGAGGGAATTAATGTCCTCGATGCACAATGAGGCCAATTATGACAAACAACTGGAAAATTATAGGGAACAAGATAAAACAAAACCATTGTCATTGAGGGTAGAGAAAAACAAACCATATGTACTCCTTAGAAATTGGCTCAATCTAACCTATGGAAAAATCAAAGAGGAAATAAGGGATAAAAATTTTGAGATCAGAACAGAGGTCTATGTAGAGTATGATGGCATGTCTTACTTTTTATTTTAGAGAGCCCTGGCTGGTGCCAGAAGTAGTTGGAGTAGATTACCCAAAGAATTTAAGAAGTCAGAGCCACACAGCCCAATAAACCTCCAAGTAGTTATTCACAGAGCACCAAAAGAGATGCAGCTGGGTAGAAAAATTAGACAAGAACTTTGGTGTCCACTCACCGTGTAGCCACCCATGCTCCTTTGGCCCATGTATGACATCAATTCTGAAAGGCTTGACCGGCTGCAGGAGGATCACAGAGTGCATGTCTGGGAGAAGACAAGGGGATTCTATTACACTTTCAAGAGCCAAAGGCAAGGAAGGATAGAGGTTGGTGATTTTTGAGTAACTACCAAAAGATGCAATGCTTGAGGACAAGAATTCAACTTACCAGGGGGTGGATGATGAGACCATTTACTGTCTCTATTATATTAATATTTATACTCTATTTTTTAAGTATTACCAAAATATTTGTGGACTTATAATTAGTTGAACTTGTGTCAAAGTACAGTTAGAACTGTCAAACCCATGGGTAGATAGTTATGTCATGTTTTTCCAATATTATATATATTGCACTATTTCATATAGCAATCAAAATGTGTGTTCTAATATTTGAATAAATTTGATTAAGTTTACTTGTATGAATATTTATGCACGATAACTAACCTGCCAGGAAGTAGGAGCAGCTTGAGAGTGGTTGACAACATTTAAAGAGGACGTTGAAGTCCAGTTGCAACAGGTAACCATCATGGTACCAGAAGACACAGCTACTACGAATGAGGAGCCACTACTCTAGAAATGCAAGAATGCAGTGCTGCTATATTCCCTCTGCACTCTCATTGTGTTGATTTGGTCTCCCAGACTTCATTTCATATGTCGTGGGCTGTTACGTTTCCCTTTTCTTCTCTAGCATGATTTGAGTCAGATCTTTCCTTTTCTATTTTAGAATAAAGTACCGATCCTCTATTTATAGGGATTGTACTGATAGTTTATAAGTTTAGAATTTTTTGGAAAACATTATTTTGTTGCATCTTGCACAACAAGTTAATTTCCAGTTTTATGTATCGTTCTTATGTAATCAATTCTTGAAATATAATGAAGTAACTTTTGGTTTATCTTTTGTGCTAGTAGATTAGCATAAGCCAGCAAGGGGGCCCACTTGGGAGGTGGATTAGAGTAGAGTAGAGTAGATTTACTTTCAGCATTCCCAGCATTTTAGATAGAAAATTACAATTTCTTCCCGCAACATTGTACTTTGTGAATGTTCCTACAACACCTGCAAGGATAGTTATAGTGAATGCTCTAGGTTGAAGTAATAAACTTAAGTAGAGTTTACAATTTGTAGCATTCATTTCCATAATGAGTAAGTGTGTTTCCTTTCCTGTAGCTCTAGTATAGATTCCTTTCATGCATTTTACCTTCCTGCAGCACAGGTAGAATGACTCTTTAAGGGACTTAGTGCACATACAGTGCCATACCATTTCAAGTATACGTCCCTGGGTTGACAAACCAAATGCACCTCATGGTGGGATAATTAATCCTTAGATTGAGAAAACTATTCCTAAGAGAGGCTTTGGGCATGATTACTAAGAACCTATTGTGAGGTAGTTCACCATACGCACCGTGTGCAATGGTATTAGTGCTGAATCATTTGGGAAATGTTGTGTAGCTTATGCTATTGCAATTTTTAAACCCCATCTGCATAGCCCCTTCATTTCCCATTTTCCAGCGCAATGTTTGAAAGTCTAGAAAAACTTTCCTCTTAACTTGTTGCTCATCAAGCTCCTCATTAGCCTTTGGCTCTGCATACTGCACAGCCTCCTCCATAAAATTTTTGCAGACCAATTCTTCAACCCACGTGCACCCTCTTCATACGTACACTCCCACATAATTTTCTATGTTTTTTTTTGTCATGATGCGCAAGGCACTTGCAATTTCACATTGGAAATAGGGCAATATTATTTCCTGCGTGGCATGTAAAACTTTCCAATTAGATTTGTTGTAAATTATTTCAAAGTCTCCCAACCTCTGCTTCTATTTACTTTGAAACAAGCTTTGTAAAATGCTATGCAACATTTTCCAACTCCCCTCCCCCCTCGTGCAGCATTTGGACAACCATGGCATAGATGTGGAGTTGGGTATTACACTTTCCTAGTGCATTACATTTGGAAGTTTTCAAATTTTTAAAAGTTTTTTGAGGATACTGCACAGACCACCCTTTTACGCTCTCCATTTTTATTGCACAGGGTATCCTCTTTAAGTTTTGTATGCAGTACCACTTGCCTTGTCAATGCTTCCACCACGCAGATGTTTCTTCATTTAAGCATTCACTAATCTGCCTTCATTACCTATGCGCAAATTGAAGATGATTGTACAAGCATTGATATGCTAATTTCCACTTACAATCTTATCAATAAGTTCCTCTAGTGTGTTTTTAAATTCAATCAAGTCACTATATTTCATGGTCATTTTGATAATTAATTTGTTACAAAGATTAATTTCTTGTTATGAAGTTTCCAATGTTTCTATTGATGCAATTGATCCACTTCTTGTGGTGACCATATGGTGACATCTCTTTGTGGGATTCTTAACATGTCCATCCTTTATACCTTTGCAAAATGATCACATAAACAACAAACGGCCTCTAGAAATGGCCTTAAAAATTGATTAGACAATCTCCTAGCAACATGTGATCCAAAGCCTGTGCTGCCCTTCAGGGTCTTATACTTGCTAAGGAGAAAGGGTGTTCTAAGGTGTGGCTGGAAGGAGACTCTCTCAACATTATAATGTGTTTTAATAATGATACACCAGCCTCATAGACTATTCATAACACAATTCAAAAATCTAAAGATATTATGAATTCTTTTGAAAAATGTATTGTGACTCATAACTTTCGAGAGACTAACGGTGTTGTTGACTTGGT
The DNA here is from genome assembly GCA_018584345.1 of Thuja plicata. NCBI lineage: Eukaryota > Viridiplantae > Streptophyta > Pinopsida > Cupressales > Cupressaceae > Thuja > Thuja plicata. Next base: position 664,451 of record MU225400.1, on the reverse strand, counting down.
AGCCAACATGGCTTGCAAGGCGGATGTGGTGATGCAATGGAGTGATGGAAACAACATGCCAAATCAAGTCAAATTATTACTCGATAGTGATCATTTGAGGAGTAAATAGAAAAAAAAATATAAATGGTAAGTGTCATAAAGGATATTGATGTGGAAGTGATTTGTCATTATTACCTTTTTAAGCAAAAGTACCCTGTGGTGATTACGAGCTGGAAGTGGCACACTTTCTGGGTGTTTTTGGTTTTGTTGAGAATAATGTGTGGTATTCATAATGGCATTCTCAACACTTATTGCAGAGGTAAAAAATTAAAATACAGAGAAAATATGGGAGATAGTAAGAAAAGAGTCGAGCCTCTAAACTGCGAAGAATGGAGGAATATGTCAAAAGTTTAATAGATTCTGAAAGATGGAGGGATGGAGGTTTTTATGGAAAAACCTTAGGGTAGAAACTCCTCTATTTATAGGATTTTCACTCAAACTTTGAAAGATGGCAAGATTATGGTGGGAAATTAGCAAATGGAGGTCACTGAGGAGATAATTGTGGAAGCTATGGGAATGGGCATGGAAGGAATTAAGTTTTACACAGATATGGCATTATTTGATAAGGCCTGGGAGGTTTTTCTAGAGATGGAAGATGAAAATGTTAGAATAGTCCCAAAGGATAACTGAGAGGGGGGGTGAATCAGTTATCAGTAACTTTAATTATTTTTCTTCTTTAACTTCAGAATACAACAAAGTAAATGCTTAATCAGATAACACAGTACATAATACATAATTTGAATATGGGGAAACCAAATGGTAAAAACCCCGGTGGTAATTAGCACCCACAATGAACTATAATTGTTTATAGTAATCCATGTTAGAAGATATTTCAACCCTATTAGGAATTGTACTTTACAATGCAATAAGTATAGTGACCTGGTTAAGGGTCAGACCCTATTAGGAGTGTTTTAAAAATAACCCTGTTAGGGGTGGTGGACTCACTATCCAAAAGCTCACTACTTGATGGTGAAGGCGACAACCTTCTATATAATAGATATGCACTATATCTAATAATGAACTATAGAGTAGACCTGTTGTCTTGATTAGTTCCAGTGTATTACAATCTTTCACTTCTTCTTCACATTGACTCTTGATGAATGAACCAACTCTGATAATCTGCTCTGTACATCTTCTCTTTTCATATCATTCATACTTAGCATATCACAATTGACTTGCTATAAGTATCTTTCTCAAAGTATGAGATCATGCGACTTGTAAGACAACTCTTCATAACATCCTTGTCGGCTCTACTAAGCACGCAAGCATAATTACAACTGCACAAGTATAAACTGAATAGACGCGACGCTTCACTAAGTCGGCCTCACCAAATTAACTATAACTTTGCAATATTCTTGAAACATGTTTGGTGCCTTTAGATGAATATCATCAACTCATAAATAATCATGAATATACACACGCATATCTTGAAGATAGGCACAACTCAAGAAATACGTTACATACATCAGCTTTGTATAGATACACTTCCAGAACTGTAACTGCCAATAACAGAATTACACAACTTGACTAAAACATCATATATGGATCTACGTGTATGAACATAACATAATAAAAATGTCAACAACATGTATCTAACCATGCAAGTCTTCATGTCATCATTCTGCTATGTATTATATGTTGTCATCATTCTACTGTGTATTATATGTTGTCATCAATGACAAACATACAATCAATCAACTGCTCATAATCAAATCTCCAACAATCTTCCTCTTTGACATTGATGGAAACATATGATATCAAAAACATCCTCTATTCATGGTGTCCTATTTCTTTTACAATCTTCTCAATATCCTCATCAAAGATTTCTCTTATACTTCTACAGTTCCTTTGACTGTGTTTTTGTTCCATGTATATACTCCCCCAGAGTATATGCTCCCCCTTAGTACATACTCCCCCTTACTATATACTCCCCCTTTGACATCAATGGCAAAGGGCGCCATAGATTTTTAGGCATAGGTACTACTCAAGAAGTAGAGTAGTCAACCATTCATCAGTCAGTTAATGACTAATGTCCTTACTGTTTCTTCTAAGCAGACTCGGGAGAAGGAATTCTCCCAACTTCTCCCTGAGATACTCAAAAGTATCCTATGATAAGGGCTTTTTGAAAATATCTGCCAACTTTTCTTTGGTGCTCACATAGTCTAATTTAACTTATTTGTCTGCAACCATTTCTCTTAAGAAATGGTACTTGATCTCTATGTGTTTTGTCTTTGCTTGCATCACAAGGTTCTTAGACATGTTGATAGTGCTAGTATTATCACAGTGAATAACAATAGGATAATCAACCTAAATTCCAAAGTCTTTAACCATCTGCTTGATCCAAACCATGGTTGAACAATTTAGTGCTTCCTACAACATATTCAGCTTCTATTGTTGACTGAGAAATACAGTTCTACTTCTTTCTTATCCAAGAAACCAACTTGTCTCGAAGAAATACTGCTCCTCCTGAAGTGCTCTTCCTGTCATCAATACAACCTACCCAATCTACATTTGTATACACATGAAATTTTACATTCTCAGATTTTGGATACCATAAACCATAGTTTATAGTTCCCTTTAGATATCTGAATATCCTCTTGATTTCCATTATGTGATTCTGCTTGGGTTCAGCTGTAAATCTTCCAACAATGCCAACTGCATTAGATATGTCAGGTCTAGATTGAGTTAAATAAATGAGTTTACAAATCTACAATGTCTTATCAACTATTGTGGAATCATCATCCTTTGAAAGCTTGCTTCCTATTATCATGGGAGTGCATACTGGTTTACAGTCATCCATCTGGAAGGTCTTCAGTATTTCCTTCAAATATTTTGACTGATTAATGAATATACCTTTATCTATTTTCTTTACATTCAGTCCCAAAAAGTATTTTATAGGACCAATCATACTCATTTCAAATTCATTCTTCATTTCTTTTGCAAATGCTATACTGAGCTTGTCATTACCTCCAAAGATAATGTCATCAAAAAATATAGCAACTAATAATAATCCATCAGGTGTCTCCCTTGTGAATAGGTTATATTTTGTTGCTCCTTTCTTGAATCCAGTCTTGGTAAGATAACCATCAAGTCTCTCATACCAAGCTCTTGGCGCTTGTTTAAGACCATAGAGTGCATTCTTCAATTTGCATACCATGTCTGGTTCATCTGAAAGATTAAATCCTTCATGTTGTTCTATGTAGACTTCTTCATTCAAGTCACCATTTAGAAAAGCTAATTTCACATCCATTTGATGAACTTTAAAGTCTTTGAATGTTGCATATGCCAAAAACAATTTAATGGCTTCCAGTTTTCTCACTGGGGAAAATATATCAGTGTAGTCTATTCCTTCTCTTTGTGCATATCCTTTACATACCAATCTTTCTTTGTTTCTTACTACTGTACCATCTTCATTCATCTTGTTTCTGAATACCCACTTTGTTCCAATCACATTTTTGTCACTGGTTCTAGGGACCAATTCCCATGT
>MU225400.1:636260-648964 GCA_018584345.1 Thuja plicata | reverse complement strand
CTTCAACATAGAAATGCTACCTTGTGAGAGGATTTACAAAAAGACTGTTAAGTCTACTCTGTTAAGAGATTTGAGATCACTGCTACAATTGTTAGAAAGTAACAATGAATTGACCTGTATGTGTAAGAAATTGTCTTTGCTGATTCAGATCTCTATTTTGATTATAACCGGATCCTTTTTTATCAAATATTCTATTGCAGCTCCGAGTATTCTATACTCAATTAGAATCCCATCTGATTTTGCCTTCACTCTTCATATCACAAAATTCCACACTTTTTCTTATACACACTCTTCTCACATTCAATCCAAACTTGACCTTTCATATATATGATAAGCCCTATCAAGTCGACTTGAATATACTTCTAAATAAGTAATAAATCATAATTCAGTCATCCTCATATAACCAATTAATTATAGAATGTAAACAATTGTTAGTCCGCTGACCCTGAATAATCAACTCGGTTAACACTGAGTTTCTTTGATGCTCGACCATGACTGAAATGCCCGAGTGACTCGGTTAACACTGAAAAACTCTTTCTATTCACCAACTATACACGGTCTAAATGTAGACATTTGTGTAACATCACTACATAAGTGTAAATACATGTGTCACATCAATGATAATACACAATTGAATAATTGTTTTCAACAGTCCTTTCCCCTTAAATATTTGTAGCTGAACTCTTCTTCAACTGCCAAAAATCTGATTTGATCTGTAGAAATATCTCCTTTGCAAAGGCCTTTGAAAAATCCTTAAAACCTCCCGTGGATGCACATTAACCATTGAAAATAATAATACTCCTAATATTTTAAACTTAATATAGTGCTTTAAGATCTTTTAATATTCTATATATCACCTGTGCTTTTAATACATTATATTAGCACTTTAATCTTCACTTTAATATCTGCATTTTAATTCCTTATTATTCCTCTGCACTTCCCATCCATTTTATCTGTGTTTTTTGTAATCTCTGCATTTTAATTCTCTTTATTCACAAACTCCACCAGAATTTTCCGTGTCACAAGATGATTGGTTCGCAGGTCCACCTGGGCACCTCTGTCATCTGGTCTTCCTGGGCCTGCCACCTGTCAAGTGCCACATTTTGCATAGGCTTAATGGATTAATGCTATCTTTCTTGCATCTTTTCCCTTTAATCCTTTAAGTTGGCGATCAATTTTCTCTTGCTTGGGATTTGTGCCCATCTGAAAGGCATCTCCTGCGCGCTGCCACATCACCTAGCACCTCAATCTCAGAATTTACTAAGTGCCACATGTCATACTCCTATCACCATGCACAACCGCATGATTTGAATAGGAAAGCCGCTAACATCAACACGTGATCGGGTGACACTTGTAACCACCATCCTTGTCATCTATCATGTCATACTTGCGGGCCCTGCCAAAACCTATTAGTTAGCCTCCTGAAGTCACCACCTAGCATGCTTTTTGAAGCACCTCCTTGCACACACACCCAAAGCCTCCTACTCTTCTCTTCATTTTACTATGCGAATGTTGTTGCTTATAAACACTTTGTAATTCCATTTCCCAGTGCATGTGAGATTAAATTTTGAATTTTTTTAAATCTTTCTTCATCATGCGCGCCTAAAACATTGTTTGTGATGAAGTCAATGCATTCAACATGCATCCCAAGTGTGCACTTCCAAAGGCTCTATGCCTTTTCTTCATATTTCAATGTTAGTGATCGCATATAAAAACATTTGAGAACTAAAATACCTAGCCAATGTGGGGCTAAGCATTTTAAAACCTCCTCATAAAAACCCTGCGCAACCCTTCCATCCTAATCCTGCGCAGCTTTATGCATTGGCACAGTTGTAAAATTTGGTCTTTACCTCTACCAATATGCATCGGCTTGCAAAATTTATTAATTAAAACAAAGCTTGCATTACCCTATGGCGCGACAGGGAGGATGCTACGTAGGTAGTGGAAATTTTTTAAAATCGGCCAAATTGTATTTACTCAGAGGGTTCTTACACCCATTGTTTCTCCCATACACAGCGTGTCAAATGGTATTAGTGATAACTCCTTTGGGAAATGTTGCACAACTTATGCTAATGCAATTTGTAAACCCCATCTGTGCATCCCCTTCATTTCCCATTTTCCAGTGCAATATTTGAAAGTCTAAAAAAACTTACCTCTTAACTTGTTGCGCAGGCAGCTTCCTCATGAGCCTTTGGCTCTGCATACTTCATAGCCTCCTCCATAAAATTTGTGTAGACCACTTATTCAACCCACGTGCAACCTCTTCATATGTAGGCTCCCACATAATTTGTTGTGTTTTTTGTTTGCCATGATGCGCAAGGAACTTGCAATTTCACATTTGAAATAGGGCAATTTTATTTCCTGCGTGGCATGTAACACCTTCCAATTACATTTGTTGGAAATGCTTTCAAAGTCTCCCAACCTCTACTTGTATTTACTTTGAAACAAGCTTTGCAAAATGCTACGCAACATTTCCCAACACTCCCCATCCGCGCAACATTTGGACAACCATGGCGTAGATTTGGAGTTGGGTATTACACCTGTCCAGTGCATTACATTTTGAAGTTTTCAAAGTTTTAAAATTCCTTTGAGGATACTGCGCAGACCACCCTTTAACGATCTCCATTTTTATTGTGTAGGGTCTCCTCTTTAATTTTTGTACGCAACACCACTTGCCTTGTCAATGCTTCTACCACACAGATTTTTCTTCATTTAAGCATTCATTAATCTGCCTTCATTACCTATGTGCAAATTGAAGATGGTTGTACAAGCATTGATATGTAGATTTCCACTTACAAGCTTATCAATAAGCTCCTCTAGTGTGTTTTTAAATTCAATCAAGTCACTAGATTTCATGGTCATTTGGATAATTAATCTTTTACAAAGATGAATTTCTTGTTATGAAGTTCCCAATGTTGTTATTTTTTCAATTCATCCACTTCTTGTGGTGACCATATGCTCACATCTCTTTGCGGGATTATTAACATGTCCATCCTTTATACCTTTGCAAACTAATCACATAAACAACAAATGGCCTCTGGAAACGGTCTTAAAATCTGATTAGACAATCTCCTAGAAACATGCGATCCAGAACATATACTCCTTTCCAACATGTGAATACAAGTTCCAAACGGATTTGAAAAATAGCTCCAACTCTGAGAATTACCTATGTTGAAATTTTACCACTTCATTACTGCTATACAACTAAGAATTGAAAACTGAATAAGCTGGATTTGGATTAGCCCTTTTAAAAATAGAGAACCATATCTTGAGGTCTTGTCACTGCATGCAGGGAGACATTAACATATAGATAATATAGATCCATAGTTGGAATTTTAAAAACATCATTTGATAAAATGATATCATCCTCTGAAAATGACTATTCTACCATTCTAATTTAGTCAACATTGGCAATCTGAATAAATCTCATTTGGATTTGACTTCATAAACCAATCAGATGAATGCCTCATGACCTAAAAGCCTGGAACTTGATTGACTTTCATACAAGAAATATGGGGCTTCAACTATCTTGTTATGATGGTCAACCAATCAGTCAATATTAATTCTCAAAGTCAGCATTTTAAAACTTTCTCAATTAGAACACAGTGAAACTACATAAATCTGATTTGGAATCGGCTGAGAAAATTAATCAGATGGATTGGCAAATGTCTGAAAATTTTCATCATAGCACATTTCCATGACTAAAAAATAGGGGAGAATTAAATTCTCCATGAAATTAAATTGGGTACAAGTGGCAAGACCTTAGAGTAGGGCACTCAGAATTCTATACTTTCACATTCTAAGAAACAGAATTAATTGTAAACAAAATGGCTTTGGAAAACCCATCATCTACACTCACGGGGATCTGAAAATGGAAATGGATATTATCTCTCATACCTAAAACACCTCAAAATAATCCTTATCTCATGAAATTTTATTCAGCAAAAGATTCAAGCATGCAAAGTAGGTCATTTGATAAAACTGAAATGGTACACAAGTGCAAATTTTAGGTAAACACCTTTAAACAACTGTCTCAAAAACATATCAAATCTGAACCCTGAAAGCTATTATCCATTATATTTACTCCATGATAGGTTTTTCACATCTTCCGCAATCGGTATCTCATACAAATCATTAGGTCTCATTTTACTTGCACTCTAATTAGGCATCTTCAAAGAGTTTTTAGGGTACTCACCTTGCCTTAAAGAAAATTTTAAATTGGTAGCTCCAAATTTGTGCCAAATTTGAGAGTACCAATAGGATGCAGGTCACCTTTTACTTGGAAGGCCATTGCAATTTGACAGACAATTCATACATGATGGAGCTAAGAATGCATATTCCTTCAAGAAGGATGGTGTGACTTTCAAAATCCAGTCATTATTAGAAGAAGGAGAAGTGAAAACCTAAGGCCCTAATTTCCTATTGGTGAGTGAGGAGTTCCTAGAATCTCTATAAGAAGGAGGGAGTAGCATATGCTTTGGTTTTGAAGCCAAAGGAATAAAATGCAGAAAAGATAGTCAAGAAGATAGATTCCATTGGAAGTACAAGAGTTTCTTAAGGAGTATAAAGACATTGTCAGTGATGGACAACCTGCAAGCCTACCCCCTAAGAGAGCTATTAGTTACCAAATCGACTTTATCCCAGGAGCTACCCTTCCTAACAAAACTTCTTATAAGATGACCCCTCAAAAAAATGAGGAAATTGCTAAACAAATCCAAGAGCTCCTAAACCAAGGCCTCATTAGAAAGCGTATAAGCCCATGTGTTGTACCCACTATCCTAGCACCCAAAAAGGGAAGAACTTGGAGGCTATGCACTGATTCTAAATCCATTAACTGAATCACCATTAGGTATAGGTTTCCAATTCCTAGGATAGAAGACCTAATGGACTATTTAGGAGGAGAAAAGTATTTTACAAAGTTTGACCTAAAGAGTGGTTATCATCAAATTAGGGTCAATGAAGGAGATGAACGGAAGACTTCCTTCAAAACTATAGAAGGTTTATATGAATGGATTGTGATGTCATTTTGGATATCAAATGCCCCATCCAAATTCATGAGGCTTATGAAAAAAGTACTCAAGGACTACATTGGTAAGTGTTTTGTAGTGTATTTGGATGATATCCTAATCTTTAGTAGGACTAAAGAAGAACACTTAAGGAATCTGGAAATTGTGTTTAAGAGAATGCATGAAGAAAAGTTAATAATCAACCTAGATAAGTATGAACTTCTAAAGAAGGAGTTAGTTTATCTTGGTTTTCTATTGTCTCATGGAAACCTTAAGATGGATCCAAGCAAGGTAGAAGCCATCATCAACTAGCCTACTCCCAAAACTACAACAGAGGTGAGAAGCTATCATGGTTTAGCTCAATATTATAGGAAGTTCATTAAGGAGTTTAGTGCTATTTGTGCTCCTATGCTAGACACCATAAAGAGTGGTATGAAATATATTTTTTTATGGAATGAGAAAGCTAACCAAGGATTTGAGTTTTTGAAGAAAAAGATTGCCACTCAACCCATCTTGACATTACCAAGTTTTGAGAAACTTTTCACAGTTGAGTGTGATGCTAGCAATGTTGCTATTGGGGTAGTTTTAAGCCAAGAAGGGAGACCAGTGGCTTTTCAAGGTGAGAAGCTCAGTGATGAAAAGAGTAATTATTCTTCCTATGACTTAGATATGTATGCTCTAGTACAAGCACTAAGAAAATGGAGGCACTATCTGCTTCTAAAGGAATTTCTGGTGTATTCAGACAATCAAGCACTTAGCTTTCTGAATTCACAAGACTTTATATGAATGGATTGTGATGTCATTTTGGATATCAAATGCCCCATCTACATTCATGAGGCTTATGAAAAAAGTACTCAAGGACTACATTGGTAAGTGTTTTGTAGTGTATTTGGATGATATCCTAATCTTTAGTAGGACTAAAGAAGAACACTTAAGGAATCTGGAAATTGTGTTTAAGAGAATGCATGAAGAAAAGTTAATGATCAACTTGGATAAGTATGAACTTCTAAAGAAGGAGTTAGTTTATCTTGGTTTTCTATTGTCTCATGGAAACCTTAAGATGGATCCAAGCAAGGTAGAAGCCATCATCAACTAGCCTACTCCAAAAACTACAACAGAGGTGAGAAGTTATCATGGTTTAGCTCAATATTATAGGAAGTTCATTAAGGAGTTTAGTGCTATTTGTGCTCCTATGCTAGACACCATAAAGGGTGGTATGAAATATAAGTTTTTATGGAATGAGCAAGCTAACCAAGGATTTAAGTTGTTGAAGAAAAAGATTTCCACTCAACCCATCTTGACATTACCAAGTTTTGAGAAACTTTTCACAGTTGAGTGTGATGCTAGCAATGTTGCTATTGGAGTAGTTTTAAGCCAAGAAGGGAGACCAGTGGCTTTTCAAGGTGAGAAGCTCAGTGATGAAAAGAGTAATTATTCTTCCTATGACTTAGAGATGTATTCTCTAGTACAAGCACTAAGAAAATGGAGGCACTATCTGCTTCCAAAGGAATTTCTGGTGTATTCAGACAATCAAGCACTTAGCTTTCTGAATTCACAAGACAAGCTCACTAACAAGCACATGAAATGGGTGGGGTACTTGCAAGATTACACCTTCAACATCAAGCATCAAGAAGGATTTCAAAACAAAGTGGTTGATGCACTTTGTAGGAGACTTCTAACAGTGCAAGAAGTACAACTGCGGAGTATGGGCATTAAGAGTTTCAAGGACTTATATGCAAAAGATGAAGACTTTATAGAGATTAAAAAAATGTATGTAAAGAGTATACTATATAAATTAATTGATATATAAAGTGAGTATACTATATAAAGTGATTTATTGTTTAAAGGAAGTTAGTTATGTGTCCCTAGAGGATCAATTAGGTAAAATCTGATTCAAGAAAAGCACAATGGTGCACTTAGTGGTCACTTTGGAGTCAATAAGACCCAATAGTTAGTGCAAAGGTTTTATTTTTGGCCTAAAATGAATTTGGATATCATAAAATATGTGGAGTGTTGTGTAGTGTGTCCAAAAGCCAAAGGTACATCATCCAATGCAGGCCTTTATCAACCTCTCCCCATTCCAAGTAGACCTTGGGAATGCTTGAGTATGGATTTTGTTGTAGGATTGCCAAAGACAAAAGAAGGATTGGATAGTATCTATGTCATAGTAGATAGATTTAGTAAGATGGCACATTTTGTCCCCTGCAAGACAATGCATGATGCTTTTCATATAGAACACTTATTCTTCAAGGAAGTGGTGAGAATCCATGGGTTACCCTTAAGCATAGTATCAGACAGGGACACAATATCATGAGTCACTTTTGGAAGACATTGTGTCAAAAGTTGGGAACCAATCTATCCTTTGGGTCTGCATATCACCCTTAGAGAGATGGTCAAACTGATGTGGTTAATAGAATCATTGGGAACCTATTGAGGTGTCTCACTAAGGAGTATGATCAAACTTGGGACCAACTCTTAGGATAGGTAGAGAATGCATATAATGATAGTGTAAACAGAACTACTCGAAAGATTCCCTTTGAAATTTTTTATGGATAAAATCCTAGAGGGATATTTGAGCTCAGAGAACTAAATGATGGATCCAAGAGTAGTGGTTATTCTGAATATTTTGCACACTCCATAAAAGAGGTGCATGAAACAGTGAGAAAGACTCTAACAAAGAACACTACAAAGACAAAGAAAAAGGTGGATGAAAGGAAAAGGGAAGTCCAATTCTAGGTAGGGGATCTTTTTATGGTCCATTTGAACAAGGAAAGACTACAAAAGGGAGTACCAAACAAGTTGTAGATGAGAAGATTGAGGCCATGTACTATCCTGGCCAAATATGGCAACAATGCATATAATGTTGAGCTCCCTGAGGATATTGGTTTGTCTCTGGTCTTCAATGTTGCAGATTTGGTCATCTATAAGGGGCCTACTCCAATTCCATACTAGAGCCTTACTGAGGTTATACAAGAGGTGGAAGACCTAAATTTAACCCCTATGCCACCTAAGAAAGCAGAGAAGTTACTTGATTCTAGGGCCTACAAGAAGACTAGACAGAGGACATATTATTAACATCTGATCAAATGGCATGGCCAGGTAGATGCAAAGGCCACTTGGATCAAGGAGAGAGAGTTCAAAAAGTTGGGAATTGATTCCAACTTGCTCAATCTGAGGATGGATTGAAAACTTTTATTTGGGGAGAATGGTGCAGGAGCACCTAGGATAATCCCTAGTTACAATTTTTGATGTGGCTTGTACTAACCTTAGCCAAGTCAGTAGTTTTTATTTTGGCCTTATAAGGTCTTGCAAGAATGTACCTAGGTGGATTTGACTAGGATCAATCCAATCTAGTGGTTTTGTGTTTTAAGTGTGTTTAGTGCTAGTTTAGCCAAAAAGTGGGAAAATGGGTCCAAAAGCCTTCAAGGCTTAGGAAAGGTTAGAAATGTGCCTAAAAATGCCTCTAGTATTTTCTTACATCAATTCATGTCAATTGGAGGTCATTAGGATATGTTTTACGAAAAGTTTTCAAAATGTTGCATGACAACATTTGCAACTTTTAAAAGTTGCATGACAACATTTGCCAGTATTGGATTCCTTTAGAAGTATGATGATGGGTTATTGTTATTATGGCCTATAATCATAGGTAAATCATATTTAGACATAGAGGATCATATTTCCTAAGGCGAGTGGATGTGATGTAAGATTTGAATTGGCAAGAAGAAGATATGTTCAATGTTTTTGCTCACACTCGACTACTTTTGTGTATGAGTGTTGATAGACGGATTGCATAGTGAGATCCAGTGTTACATTAGTGTGTTAGAGATAGTTTTAAGAACTTTTTGTTTAGATTTCAAGTTTATGTAAGTTCATTAGATTAGTCTTTTAAATTGTTTTGTAAGTAGTGTAGTTGTTGGTGCTGACAGAGTGGATTTGAGAAAAATAGCTCCCCATAGACTCCAACCATGCATTTCATCATGTTTTGGATGAATATGGTAGGTGAGCCTCTTTATAGTGTAGATATGAGTGTAGGAGTCCAGGAGATAAAGGTAGCTATTTTTTAAGGCAAGCCCTAGGCGAATCCTATGCACCCAGTTAGGTGTTTTCCAGAGATCTAATGGTTTTTTACTACTGGGGAAGGATTGAAGGAATAGAACCAAGTATGGTTTCATAAGAACAAAGGTCCTACAGATACCTCCTAACAAGATTAGGCATTTTCTAATCCATTTAGATACATTTCCAAGAAGAAGTCATTAGACTGCACCAAAATAGCCAAATTAGCCCTATTAGCCCTGAATTCTAGGATCCCACTGTACAGAGGCCCAAGAACCCTAAAATCTACAAAATATTTAGTGTCTTGGAAAAGGGTGTCAGAATATCCATTTTTTTTTTTTTTGGGGGGGGGTTATTTAGGATAATTGTGAAATAAATGGGGAATGCTCACTGATTAGGGCTAATTGACCTATTAGGCCTAAAAGACCAAATCCATTGATTGTTTTGAGATCCTTTCAGAGAGCCTTAATGCCCTACCCAAATGGGATTACATGGAGTAAAAGAAGCTATCCAAACATGGATTACACCCCCTGCATATGTTTCTAAATTAATGGAGTTAAAAATGCACTTGGAGTCTTCCAAGAGGGAGTAAGGGATTAAAGAGCACTTTGTTGATAGTTACCCCAAGGTTAAGCAAAAACGTTACCAACTCATAGAGTGGTATTGGAGAAGTCCTAGGATTTCTAAGAAAGGATTTGAAGGATCCTAGAAGAGAGGATAGGATCTTGTGAAGGCTAGGAACATGAAGGGTCCTAGATAGGATTGTTCAAGCACCTCTTGAGTGTTTCTATCAGAGATGGTACTTTTCTCAAATCTACAACTAGGAATACTAGAGATCGAATTCAGAAGCTTTCTACAAGATACATTATTTTTTATGAAATTCTCTATATGCACACCTATAATGGTCTTTAACTTTGATGCCTACATAAAAATGAGATCCATTGAAAGAAGCTCACTTAGGATCTTGTAGTGGGTATTTTGCTGGAAAGTCCTTAGTGATGACATGTAACTGATTAAATGTTTGATAATGTTAAGTTGAAGATAATGCAAGGCATTAAATCAGTTAATGATTTGTATTGTCATTGATGTCAACTTGATATCATCTGTACAGTCATGTATAAAATGTTAAAGACTTCATAGAATCAATGGAGAAAAGGTTATCCTTTCAGAAATGCATAAAACTCAAGTATTCACTAAGTGACAGATAACATCGACGGAGTGCACACCATCGGTAAAGGAAAAGAAGAAAAGTCACAGTGATACCCGACAAGTAGAAGACAACATTTCCCGATGAAGCAAAACCACAGGATGCCCAACGAGCTAAAAGTAGAGTTTCCCAATGGACGGAGATCCCAAAGCTAACTGAAGCCACATCGATGGAACTCACAATTGTAACCAACGACTAACTGAAGAGTTGACCAACAGAACATAGAGTTCAGGAAATGACAAAATATCTAGTTGGCAAGAGCTAAAGATAGACTTAACTAGTTGTTTTCTTTGTTTTATTTGACCAGAGTTAAGTGATTGATTTAAAGAAGATTTGTACAGTTGGTATAAAGATAACTACAAGATAAATTAGGAGTTATGCTTTAAATCAAATTGGCAAGATTGTTTTTCATGCCAAAAATCAAGAATCAAGAATCAAGAAACAGTGAATATCATGTCTATATAAGAGAAAAGTTTAATTCATTTTCATATCACATGAAAAGGGATTAAGGGGAGTGACTAGAAAGAGGATGCTAAAAAGAAACTGATGAAGAACAACTTCATGCAGTACTAATCAATCAAGCTGAAGTAGAGCTAAGGAATTTTGCAGACACCAATGAACAGTGAACACAACATCATAGAGTAGAAAGTATGGAGCACAAAATAATTTAATTGATACATTGATCAGAGAGGTAATGTACTTAAATAGATCTAAAAATATGCAATTCAAGTTGCATTAGAAACATGTCATTTTGTTTTAGTTTAACCATTGAAGCATCAAGTCTCTTAACAGAGCAAGACTTAAGAGTCTTCTATATATTGAGGTATATCCCAAGGAGTGCCAAAAAGGTTAATTCATGAAAGTAGCATTGGATATGCCCGATGCCTATTGACAGTCTAAGAGAGAGGTTGATTCAAGGATTGCAGCATTAGATTCCTGATACTAAGTGACAACCTATATGTGTAAAATCCTCTAACAAGGTCACACCTAATAGTGTGTTTGTAACCTTTAACAGGGTTGGCTCTTAATAGGGCTCACTTTAGAAGAGTGAAAATTTGGGAAACCGGTCCCAGTGGTTTTTTCCCTTAACAGGGTTTCCACATTAAAAATTCATGTGTTTTGTGTGTATGATTCATTTCTTTATTGTTTTGTATTTGACATAGTTAACACCGGATTTATCGGTATACTCTACATATTTACTGTATTTTGGTAAATAGTAATACTTCTTATCAGTAATCAAGGAGAATAAGGACAGACAAGGAAAACTGACAGACAGTTAATCATTATAAGTATTTCATGGCATGCATCTTGTAGGGACATAATAATCAGAGGTTTATTTGATTGGTGGTTAGATTAAGGATAAGATTTTGTGACCACTGATTCACACCCCCACCCTCTCATTTATTACTAATAATTGGTATCAAAGCTTGTGTTCTTAGAAGGGAGGTTTCAAGACCTAAGTCAAAGATCACAAGAGGAACAGATGATATGTGCCCAACTTGAACAAAGATAATTTTTCTTCATGGCAAAGTAGGATAAGACTCCACTTATCAGGTATTGGTAATGATGTTACTCAATTCCTTGAAACTGAATATGTGTTGCCCACAGGAGTACCAATAGTTGAACAAATGAGAGAGAAGCATGAACATAATGGCATGATGATAGAGCTTGCTTCCTCACTCTCCAATGTTGAATTTGAAGATGTCAAATAATTCAAAACTACAAAGTACATGTGGGACAAATTAAAACTTGTACATGGTGGTGACAAAAATGTTTTGAGAGCCAAGGCAGGAAGCCTTAGAGGAAATTTTGATGATCTCAAAATGAAAGAAGGAGAAAACATCACTCAGTACAACACAATAATTAAAGAGGTAGTCAATGCTATCCGAGGAGTTGGAGGTGTACTGGAAGAAGATACGGTGGTAAGTAAAATTATAAGAACCTAACTGCCTACTTATGCTATTAGAGTATCTGCCATTCAAGAAATGAGAGCAGTAGAAAATAGAAATGTTACTCTAGAAAGTTTAATTGGAAGACTGATTACATTTGACATGAATAACTTTGATAATAGTGTCCTACCAAACATAGAGTTTGCATTCAAAACTTCTATGAGAATAAGTAAATCAAGTCACAAAAACACTGTGGAACCCATGTATCCACCCACTCACTTGACTCACAATGATCCCAATCATACTGAAAACACATGGGGAAAAAACAAGCCAACTCTCACGTCCAAATGGTCCATGTACTACTATCCGAGCTTCAGAATGAATGCATTTTTGAAGAGTCTCTCACTGTTTGACAATCCAAGCTATCTCCTATAGTTCCCTCCTCAATCAACCAAAAGAATCTACGCACTGTAGAATCAAGAGTGCCCCCCTGTGACAATGCTAAAGTACACCAATCAACAATAGAACGAGCATCAAGAAGTATAGCAC
>MU225400.1:609993-623115 GCA_018584345.1 Thuja plicata | reverse complement strand
AAAAAAGAACTTAGATATGCAAAGTATAAACCTAGTATGTGTGTGTGTATGTATGTATGTATACTTTTCCTTTAATTTATAGTTTCTTATTATATTTTCATAATGTCTTTCCATTAAATCCTTTCATAATAACACTTAATTATCATATTCTCACAAATTTAGTTTTTCCTTTATGGGATTATACACTTTTAGATTTTTTTTAAGCATATTAGAGATGTTTTAGGGCTATTTGAGAGGTGCATACATACATTCATACATGTGTGTATGTGTGTGTGTGTGTGTGTGTACATACGTACATACGTACATACATATGTATGTATGTATGTATATCTGTACAGACTTGCATACATACATACATACATATATGTATGTATGTATGTATACATATGTGTGTGTATGTGTATATATATATATATATATATATATATATATATATATATGTTATGTGTGTGTGTTTATATATGTATGTATATATGCATATGTTACCTCACAAGATTTTATATCTTGTAAACATTCTCCCTGGGCCCAAAACATTTTCTTTTCCTCAAAACAAAATAGTGAAACCACTTGTATCGTTTAAGAGTTTATCATGATTGTCTCTATTTCCATGTTTCTTCATCTATGTGAGTGAAAATTTATAGTATGCCTATTTTTTGTGACATGTATTCATTTGTTTGTGTCTTTTCTATTATTATTTACTTATGGGTTTATTTAATATGAAACCCCTTTCTTCATCTACTTATTCTACTTATGAATCAAGGGAACAATCTTCACCTTTACCTTGATCTTGTCTATGAAACTTAATTGATATGGTATTGTCTTTATAGGCATCTTTTTTTTGGTTTGATTATTTTCAATTGACATGGCCTTGTCATTATAAGATATTCTCATTTAGTTCTATTTCTTTGATAGAAGTTAATGGTGATTACAATTTCCTTTTATAAATGTTCTTCTTTAATTTATTTTAATTAATGGATCTTAGTTAGTATAATCTTATCCTTTGATGATTTATATATTTATTGATTAGGGACCTTTCTTCTTTTCCTTTCTTACTTTTATGGTGGTAGACTTTTTTTCTACTACTTCAAACTTTATTATTTATTTATGTACATTACAGATAGCCATGGGCAATAGTGCAACCATTTCCTATGTTTTTTAATTAATCAAGGACCTTTTAATTTCTTCATTTATTAATTTTATGGTTGTAGAATTTTGCTCTAGTAATTTAGATTTTACTATTTCTTTATGTACTTTGGATAGTCATGATAAATAATTGTAAGATTTGGCTATGAAGGTGTAGACACCAAAAATTGGTCAAGCAATTCAAATCAGGAATAAAGTCTGCAAATCAATTCAAATCAAGAAAATTATGAATTAATTGAATTATTAAAAGCCTTTGGATTAATTCAATCACATAAATCAAGTAATTGTGCAATTGAGATTAATCAATTAATTGCATAGTTAAAATCAATTTAAATCCAACCCTTTCAAGGGTGCACAAGGCTAAATAAATTCAATTAAATAATTTAATTAAATCCCTTAATTTACTCATCGATCACATGGGATAAATTGGATCAACCAATGAGGATTGAGAATGGGAGCTCACATGGATCAAGCCAGATCAATTCTCCATCACACATCTTGGAGTTGTATCTTGACCACTCAAATTGTCCCTTTATTTGAAACCACCATTTAAATGGTCTCACCATTTGAAACCCCTAATTCAACCAAGCCCTAATCATGGTTTAATCAACTCTACCCCCTACCCTTGTAAAATCCTTTAAATAGAATCCAATTTTGATACATTTAATATCACACAGACTCATGAAGAAAAGCATCATCACTATAGGCAAGTAACATCAATTTCATAGCAATTACATGTTAGGATTTGCATTATAGTGAGAAATTTGAGCTAAATAGGCATAATCTTGATCAAATAGCTTCAATTCTCATTGTAGGACTTTCATTTATGAATGCTTTTGTGCGTGTGATTTTGGGTACCAGCAGCTGCAAACACACACTTCAATGAACCATTACGGGGTTAGCTTATTAGAAAATGATAAAATAAGAATACTAAAATGATCGAGGCTAACCGACATCGACTCATTGCCTTCTAGTAGGCAGGAGTTTGAATCTTGCTCTCAAGTCATCGCAAGAAACAATGACTATACCAGATCCTAAAAAAGGGATTTAAAGAAAGCTAAATGCTTTATTCTAAAATAAATGGGTAAAAGTGCAAACCTATGTCACACTTTTATAAAGGAAAAGGACCACAATAATTAAACTGTTCAACTTTAACAACATAAAAGTGGCATTTGTATTTAGAATTTCAGGATGATGTAAACTGATAAAATATGTAAAAATGGATGAAGTTTATGCCTATAATTTTTTAAAGTTTTTTTTGAACAAGAATTGACATAGTTTTTTAATTTTTGAAGTCCATTTTTAATTGCTGAAAACTGCTAAAAATTTGAGGTCGTTCCCACCAAACAAGTATATGCAAATAATCTATTTTTCCTCTGATTTCAAAATATGTTATAAATAAAATGTATAGCTAGTACATAAAAGAAGAAAGATTGGTTTTTAATGTATATTTTCTCCGTTATAACTACTCAAATTTGAATTTATCCAAAATCGACAGTTTTCATCTCCCACCAAATTTCCCCTATCAAATCTACATCATTTATAAAATAAATACATATTCTTGAAGAGGACTCTCTCCTCTAGTGTTAAATATACATTTTAAATTTTTTTGATATGATTTACTATTTTGTTATTTATTTGAAGCAACATCTTCTCGAATGTTAAAATACCTACTTGTTATATTTTGAAATTATAATATATTAGATCTAATCAAAATACTATAAAATTTATATGAAAATAATCTTGACTCTAAGCTCTACAAAAGGGTATTTTTATATTTTTTTAAAATATACTTAAAAAGAGTAGGGGTTATTGAAACATCAATTTTCTGAAATAATTTTATTTCTTTGGTAATTGGTATAAAACATGCATTTAATAGACATTTCCAATTGGAAAAGTTTAACCACTTATCTAGCTTAGCTAGAATGAAGCTCGCTAGACCATATGTTTAACAAAAATTTATTTTTAGTTAGAAATACTCAAATTTAGCTGTGCTAATAAGTGGTCCTAAAACGTGACACAGCTTTGTGCTTTTACCCAAATATGCAAATGCAAGATTGATTTTATGACACCAATTTGAAATTTTTTTGTTCTTTTTAAAGCACCAAATTGAAATGTACTCTAGATTATGGTTTGCGTGATTGAAAGTAAACTAACAATTATTCAACCAAAAAGATATGAAATGCTAAAATAATTGAAAGCTTAAGAAATGAAAACTGCATAATAATATTATTAGCTAAAAACTGGGATCCTTTGTGAAGGAAATGAAGCTCTTTTTTATAGAAAATCTTTGTCGAATCGACGGTCAAGATTAAAATAAATGAGTGGATAGGATTCGTTCTGAGGAAGCACAATCCATGTGCAAAGATGATGATTGGTCAAAAGAGTCAGTTGACTGAACTGACTAATCAGTTATTTTGGAAACTCCCAAAATCAGTTTTCAGTTAACAGCTTTGTTTCCAAAATGAGATAAGATAATAATAAATTAACTAAATAAAATAAATTTATTTCCAATTCAAAAATTAGTTGATGACATCATATGCATTTTTAAATATTTAATTGATTTTAAATGCATATTTTAATTGAAAAATTAGTTGATGACATCATATGCATTTTTAAAGATTTAGTTGATTTTAAATGCACATTTTAATTCAAAAATCAGTTGATGACATCATATACATTTTTAAAAATTTAATTGATTTTAAATGCACATTTTAATTCAAAAATCAATTGATGACATCATATGCATTTCTAAATATTTAATTGATTTTAAATGCACATTTTGTTTTTATTAATTAATTTAATTCTTTTTTTAATTTTATTGATAATTTAGTAATTTTATTTAATTAATATATTAGAATATCAATTAAATAATTAACTTAAGGTTTATTTACCAATATATTGTATTTTTAGGGATTAGTTAATTAATCAAGTGTGATAATTGATTAGGACCTAGGGTTCAGGTTAGATTAACTTGAATTTGATGAATTGTCTGTTTGGTTTATGACTTGGAATTATCAAAATTAGGGTTTCTTGATATGAGACTGAGATTAGGGGTCTTGGGCTTAGTGACCACTTTTAGGTCATTACATTTTCCCCTCTTTGAATTGATGTGCAACCAACACATTGATTCAAAGACCTGTTAGCAAGAAGACCCAGAACAGTTTGAGTTGAGGCGATGAAAGCATTCTTTTGAAGAAGAAGACTGACTTCAAGCTTGATTGGACAAAGATCGATCAAAAGATATAAACAGAATACTCAGTTTGATTTGAAGCGATGAAACTGGACATCTGTCAAGAACTCTTAAACCTTTTGATTGGTTTGAACGAATAACTAGTTTGATTTGAAGCGATGAAACTGATTACCGTTAAGAGATTTTATTAGCAAACAAATTGACTTGATTTGAAGCGATGAAGCCAATTTGATCAGTGTATCTGGTTTCAATAATGAATAACTCATATAAGACCGATCTTGTCTAGTTTTGAGTGTATTCATCATTGTATACGATCATTGATTAGGTTGTCTTTGATGTTAAGATGATATCAACTTGATTTGATGCAATGAAGCTGAGATGCCCCAAGTGATGGGTTTTGATTGAGGATGTGATCACTAGAATGTTGATGTCCTGATCCTGCCCCCTCGGGAGCAAAATCAAAATATGGCTAGGTGCCCCAGTGATGAGAAGCAATTCAATTGATAACATGATGTAAGAAGAAGCTAATCTGATTTGAAATAGGTCCCAAGCGGTTAGGACAAAAGATGTACTTTATGGGAGGTCTTGGTGACCAAGATTAACCAAAAGTATGATACATGGATTGACTGGAAGAAAAGTATGAGATATTTCCATTGGTTGGAGTCCAGAATACTGATTGTGCAAGAGGTCAACTATAGTTGACTAAAAAATTCAAATGTCAGATTTTGATTTTGATCATGAAAATGCAATCAGGACAGTCGAATTAGCTAAGGGTGTAATTTTCATGGCAATCAACGCACAACTGACCACTTGGCAAGAGGAAGATTGACCAATAAGAACCTCATATCCTTCACATTGGAGAGAGATATCAATATTATGCATTTTTCAACACCATGCAAATGCAAGACTAACATGAGTGCAACCTAAGGTGTAGTCACTAAACCTTTAGCATTAAAAATTTTCATCATCGAGCATTTTTGGAACATTGGAGTTGATACAATCCTTACTGGTGTCACTGCAACCATAAGAATATGAATATGACTTTCATTGGATAAGATATGAGAAACTAAAATAATCTTCGGGGCACAAAAGCTGAGATGACCTGAACGTTATTTCTAGTTGATGTTGCAAGAGTACACCAGTATCGAGGCATTCAAAGCCAAGATAACCATGAGTATGATCTTGCATAAACAAGTAGAGGAATAACAATCAGGGAGATGGTTCTGACCTTACCTTGGTGTGCAATTAAACAAGATCGAGGGATGTGAGGCTTTTCTACCATAATGCAAGAGCTCTTATCACATACACCCTGTTTAGTTAGTATTGTAGGATCATCGGGACCACACCAACAAGAAGTAGACAAAAAAAATATTGAAAAAAAATCAATGAAAATAGACAGCATACAAATAGAAGTTTAGCATACTTCAGCCAGTTTCAAAGTTTTCGGATGTGTACATGTATGAGGTGTTGAGAAACATCATTTTGCTTGTGATTGTGATGTTTTTGAGTGCTATTGATATGTTATTTATATTTATGATATCCAATGTGTGTTAAGAAACATAGATGCATCCAAAGATAGTGTTAAGAAACACTTTTGATTAGGGTGTTGAGAAACACCTGTTGCGTTAGTAGAGAGATGTCCTTCAGAAATGAAAATATTACTAACTAGTGTAATCCAAAGATATGATCAAATTTTGGGACCCATGCCCCTTGGTAACAAACATCGATTGAAGATAACTGCCTTGACTCATACTACGAGGACAAAGTTGATTCATTTCCCCCAGACTATGACTCTAGATCAGTTTCAATCTAGGAGGGTTCTCAGAAGAACCATAGTGTTCATTCTCAAGAAAGATCACATTAGTTTTCCCCCAATGTCTAAAAAGGTATAGAAAAATGCAAATGGATTAGAAAGGTGATGGATGAGGTGAATAAACAATGATAGATGAAGAGGGTGAATGCAACCCTCAAGGACAATCTCCTCAAGATTACCCAAGCCAGGAAAAAAAAAATATAGCAATGTAGGCTCCTGGAGAAGTGTTGGATAACATATAGGATAACGACATGATGTCATGAAAAGTATATTGTCCAAAAGAGTGGACATGTCAAGAGACTTCTAAGAACTTATTTTTCAATTTTTATCAAGACCAACAGGTCAATTAGGTAGGATATAGCTATGATAGCACAATCTGGATAAGGGGTGATGGAGGTATAAGTGAATGTTTTGGGATTATGGCAAGGATGCTCAGAGATATGAAGGATAGTTTTGGGATAAGAAAGATTACAAGAGGGTACCATGGATGAGATAAAGTGAATAGGCTGATGGAAAAGATAATTAAAGTCATGATACATGTGCTCATGGATATGTTCAACCTTTTTAAAATCACCTGAAGGAACATGGATGCTCGCGGGCTAACTGGATGTAAGATAGATGGATAAGATGACATGGAAGGAACTTTCCCCCAAGTGAAGAGTGCAAGTAGGAGGAATTACGCATGATGCCTATTTGCCAAGTTTTCATTATGGTACTTATCCAAGGCACCAAAAGAAGTAGTTTTCACCATAGGATAGATTGATTTATCTTTACTTTTCCTACCAAGGTGCCTGTTTACTAGGTTTTCACAAAGGCCTTTTTTCTTTTTATTTCTTTTTTTTTGTACTTTTTAATTTTATGGAGGAAATTAAGCTTCTTGCTCTTTGGACAGTGCTCCTTTTGAGGATATGCTATGATGGGCCAACGTCATTGAAAGTATGCTCAAAGATGTTGATAGGGTGATGGTAGGGAAGAATGATATGGAGGATAAGGGAGATGGTAGCACATGATTTATGTGATGGATTGGATAAGAGGATTGGAAGGATGTGGGATGGATGGGGAGTTGGTAGGTGCAAGATATTGGATAGGGTATTGAAAGGTTTGGGTAGAGGTAGATGTAAATGGTGATAAGAACAACATTGACACACCCCTTGAAGGGAAGTGGACAGATGGAGGAAAAGTGGATGGAATAGCTTGAGGTTTTGATGTATGAACTGATATGGATCTTGGTACACGAGGACCCAAGATGGATGGAGAAGGGGGTGAAGTATTCAAGGTAATGGTTTTGGGACATGAGGACCCAAAATAGAGTTACTAGATGAGGGATGTTTAGATGAAGATGAAGTGGAAGACTTTGGAAGCTTGGATGTCAACTCTATTTTTTCCTTTTTGTTCAAGTCTTTTAAGAGAGACTTGGGAATCCACATAACTTTTGATTTTCTTTTTGTATCCAAGTACTTTAGAAGAGACTTGGAATCCACGTAAATTTTTATTTTATTTTTGTATCCAAGTCCTTTAGAAGAGACTTGGGAATCCACATAGCTTTTGATTTTCTTTTATTTTTGGATGATTTAGAACGCAATTCTTCCATGATGGATTTAGGAACCCATATTTTCTTTGATATTATTCTTTTCTTAGATATAGAATGCAATTATTCCATGATGGATTTAGAAACCCATATTTTCTTTGATTTTATTCTTTTCTCAGTGGACCTTTGTGGTCTCTTGAATGTTTCCTTTTTCTTTGTAGTCACATGTCGATTAGATTGGACATTGTGATCTTCAAATGTAAGTGAATTCTTGTATTTTTTATTTCTTTGTTGCACATCCAAATTGTTTCCAAAAGACTTGGGGACTGTGGATGAATAGGGCGATATGGATGGTTCATATGGATGGGTTGATAGGGAGATTTAAAGGATGCATGTCTTTGTTGATCTTGATAGGGGAAAGGGTAAGTGGATGACAAACTAGTAGTGCTAGGCCTGGTGGATGGAGGGATATAAGGACCCAATATAGATGGAAGGTTTGATGGTTTTAGCTTTGGGATATAGGGGCCAGGATGGATTTGGAGGATGGAAAAGGATGATGCTTATGGTTACATTTGAATGGAGGGAAATAAGGTGTGGAAGGGACATCAGCATCTTTAGAGTGAGCTGCATGACCAAGACTCTTCTCCTTTGAATTCATCTTTATATCAATAGGTGTATGAGTATCTTTGATAGGAGCAGCTGAAGCTTGAGGGGAATTATTGTTCTGCAAGGAATTTTGAAGAATGATGGTTTTTGGAGGTGGATATGGAGAAGTATGACAAGGGGATGATGGGATACTTTTATCTTGACAAGTATCTTTAGATGGTGTAGAAAGGGTACTTTTCTCTTGATTTTCAATAGGTTCCTTAGAGATGGTGGAAAGGATATCTTGATCTTTCTTGGGAGATGGATAAGATATAGGAGGTGTACGATTGTCTTCTAGGAAGAAATGGAAGGGGATGATGAAATAATCATGGGACTCTTGATATATGTGACTTTGGTCAACCATTGGATAAGGATGGATGGTGTCTTGATCTTGATCAATACTGATATTTGTTTCTTCACACTGTGGATTGTCCTCTTGACATGGAGATACTTCTAAGGATGAGGCAGAAGTTTTGATGTGCATGTAGGATTCTTGACAAGTTGATCAAAAATCATTTGGAATAGTCATGATAAGTGTTGAAGCACATGGCTACTTTGGGTCTATGATCTTTGAAGCTTGAGAATGACTTGCAGCCATATGTTGATTAGCTTGGATCACTTTTAGAGGTAGTCCCTGAGAGTAGACATAGTCGTCATTAGGCTAATTTCTTGATAAAGATCGTGTGTCTGGTTATGAAACTTTAGGAGATGGAGGAATGGTGGAAGAAGTAGATGTGATATGGGAACCATTACTAGACATGGATTCCTAATATTGATCATGCTTAAGATTAGATGAATCATTAGGATTTTCCACTTTGATTATGTCATCATCTATGAGATCTTGGATTTTATGTTCCAACTCCATGCAAGATGAGGTTTTATTCTTATTATGTCAATGATATGCACAATAGGTACAAAAAAATTTCAATCCATGTGATGTGACTTGAGGTAATGTGATGAGATCATTCTCAAGAAGTTCTTCCAATGCTGATTCATAAGATCGTCCCAAAGGAGTGAAGTCCCTCTTGCGTTTAACCCAAGGTTTTTCTTTCATGAGGTTACTAATCCCTTTGGAGGGAGACTTTTTGGTGTTTTCAGTAGATTTTAGGGCTTTGGAGCCACTCTCTTGATCAAAGATAGGATTTCCATACCAAGATTTCTCCATGTTGGAAGGAAGTGGAGGGATGTGAGAATCATGATCAAATAGAAAAGGATAGGTTGATCTTAATGAGGATTTGTTGGATGGTGTATACTTTTCCCCCTTTAATTCCTGGAGTTTAGATTTCAAATTTTGAAGCTATTTTGATAAAACTTCCATAATAATATCTTCATTCTCGTTATCAGGACCATAAGGTTTAGCCCATTTTCTTTTAGACATTGTAAGATTGCCTTGATGCACTTTCTTAGAAGATTGAAGAGAAGGTATGATGAATCTATTTATTTTCTGATAGGTGTTGAAGTGATATCTAAGGTGCTGACTAAGTCCAAGACCAAAATACAAAAGAGATAATGTCCAACTAAGAGAGAGATAGCAATGACTCTGATCTTGATTCAAGGTTAACAAACCTGCTCTCGCACCTCACGATAAGGACAACGCAGACAAAGATGATTAAAGTAACAAGTCACTTAGACTAGCACAACAAAGTCTAATTTCAAAATAGAAAGCGAGTCAGAGTGTCAACAGATTGCAGTCAACAACAAACTAGGAGTGATGTTGGTGAAAGCACAAATTTTGTGAAAATTCAGACAGAACCTTCACAACAGAATACCAACTTGGACAATAATTTGACTTATGTTCAAAGTTTTGACACTAGATGCAGAAACTTGGACAAGAGTTTGATAGTTTAACATCTAAGAGTGCAGATCTTGAGTTTGTTGATCATTTTGATATTTGTTTTGATGTTTTGGTGTTTATTTTGATGTTTCACTCACGTAAAACACATCATGAAGAATGGTTGTTGCAAAAAGAACAAACACACCACAACCTAGGTAAGCCAAGGCAATATCTATTGAATTCCCACTTGAAGCGAAGTTTAGCCACACCTACTCATAGCATATAACTTGGAAGCTTGGATGCATGGGCTCCTCCTTAGAGTGCACTCACTTCTCAGGCACACCAAGTTTCAAATCCCAAGGTTAATCACTTCCCAAGGGACCGTTGTCTCTACTAAGAGCCGTGAAAATGTGGGACATCTTAGTCGGTCTCAGACCTTCCGCACTAGTAGATAGAGCAAATTTTGGTCACTAGAACAAAGTTTTTAGTTAGGGCATCTATTCAGGTGGCTATACATGCTACAGATTAGCCCCGTTAAATCTCTCAGGAGGTAGCCACACTAAAATATTTGCATGAATTTCTCTTTCACCCAAGATCCATGAAGGCGAGGGGAGAGGATACGTTCATGCAATTCTTTTGGATTACAAATCTAGAGAACACTTCAAACACAAGCAAAGTGATTCTTTTTAAGCACCAAATCTAAAGTGTTATTTAATTACAATATGCAGACATGAGAGTTTTGGAAGACACACAAAGTCTTTGACAAGCATCCTACATCAAACTCATTAGTAGTTTATGATTTGTTCTTCATTTAAAACGTCCTTAAAACTACTATTAGGCTATAAGAAAAAGATAAGCTCAAGAACAACAAAGCCAAAGACTGGACAACATTAGAAAAATTAGAAAATTAGAAAAATGATTGCATATTTAGAATGTAGATGAAAAATCATGCACTTTCAAAAAAAATTCACTAAAAAATGTTACTGTATGAGCCCGTACCAGGCTCTAGAAGCTGCAAAACAGAGGATTAGATAGGTACAGTGATGAAAAACTACAATTTATAATAAATCTGTGAATCAAAACTAGAAACTAATCCCTGCCAAGAAATTTTTAGGAAATTATACCCAAAATTTAAAAAAAAATTGCTCCTAAAAAGGACCTAAAATGAGCAAGATATGGGCCTCTGAAGTCAGACTGCAAAATCAAAACTGCATATGGTGAGGGCAAGAAATTTCAAATCCCTGCTGATGTCAGAAAATCACTATGTTAAATTTGATGGTTTCCTGGCCATCACAGAAGGTGAGTAACAATGCAGAATGATGGTTTGACGACCGTCAAATTTAACATAGTAGAAAAGTTGTTTTTTTCAAATTTTTTTAAAGTTTTTTTTTGAAAAAATCTGCCTTAGGCTACATGTAGAAGGTCATACACCCTGTTTTGATATGGGTGAGTTTATAGTCATTTTCAACTGAAATGATGATCCAGATATTATGATATGGGCGAGTTTATAGTCATTTTCATCGGATATGGGCGAGTTTATAGTCATTTTCATCGGATATGGGCAAGTTTATAGTCATTTTCAACTGAAACAATGATCCAAACACGATGGTGCAGTTAGATTTGGCTCAAAAAGAGATGTGGGTAAGCCTCATGGTGGGCGTTGTTGATGGGGTTTTGCTAACCGGGTCCACCAACAGTCATAAGTTGTCACCGGGTTCTGGGGATACCGGCCAACTCCGCCTGCAAAGGTTGTCCGGGGAAATTATATTTCTCGGGCCTTCAAGCACCTGGGTGTCGGGTCACGATGATGCGGGGCTTGATTGGGAGAAGAGACTGTTTTCAAGGGGGATAGCTGGTTTCTTCAACTCATTACCTCCAGAGATTCAATAAAGTAAGGTTTCCCCTAGCATTCTACACTTAGCCAATAAAATGAAAAAAAAATATCCTGCAAGGTTAGAAATACTTCATCTAACTACAGTCATGCTTAAACATCTAGAACATCAATAATACTCTGACATACTACACTAAATACCGAAGAAATACACAACCATCAGTTAGAATTTCATCAGTAGCGAGGGAAAATAGGTCGTTAATCTACTTTAACATATCCGAGTAGAAGACATAAAGAACATAAAGCATGAAATACTATTAACTCAGAAGAAGGAATGCCAACAACATCATTGAAAAGAATTATTCCTTCTTCATTAACATCTCTTCCGGCAAGCACTGGTGCGTGATACAATGGTGGCTCCAGGGGAACATCTAACTATTAAAAGCTAGAACAATGGAGCATCGAGCTCTGCAACTAAAATGAGAAATCGCCTTTCTATTACTATGGACAACAAAATCATCAATTTTGCCGACCCTTGGAAATGGGTTGGTCTGGCTATTTATACAACTATCCTCTAACCCTAACCCTATTTTACATCATGCTTTAATAAAATATAATATCTAGGGGCTAGTACTACTCACGCCACCCTACAAAAGACTTAGAGATGGAATAGGCCTATCATGTCAGAAGAATGAGACAAGAATATTCAGTGAAAGAATCAGCCTCGAGAAGAGAGCCAGAAAGGAGGAGGAAGAAAGTAGGTCCCCCAGGGATCGAGGCTACATGCTTCATAAATGGGAAATGCGGCACCCTATCTCCAATATGTCAGGTGTACTCCTGAGTGGCGCCTTGAGAAGACCATTCTGTCAGAAAACCAACTGTTAAGTTGATGCCCCCTTGATGTAGCCAACCACCTTTTGACAGCCTTTATTAACCGCTTCTGAAAGTGACCGGTCGGCCTCGGGGACTGGGACACGGATCACTTGAAAGAATACAAAATTTTGGGATCCATGACTCCTAGATCTAGGAACTTACATCCCCAAAAGAATAAGGAATACCTAATGCTTGAGTTTTCCCCAGCCTCCGGAGAAAGCTCAAGGTTGCTTATTATCATTGAAAGCCTAGAGGAGGCGAGAAATTTCATCTTCATCTATATTTTTCAGGCTGGCCCTTCAGTACCGGGCCACTTCAATTT
>MU225400.1:568336-580494 GCA_018584345.1 Thuja plicata | reverse complement strand
TCCAATCTGAATGTCACCTTGTTCAAAGGATTTATACAATGACTGTTAGGTCAACCTGGTTAAAGGATTTGAACTAATACAATGGTTAGAAAGTAATCAGCAGGTGTGATCTGATACATACAACTTATTTTGCAAATCCAGATCTAGTTTCAGCTCTAATGCTAATTCACTGAGTGGCCTCCATTTACATCTCAAACTTTAGATCTACTTGGGAATCCATCAAGAAATCCCTCTCTACTTCTCTACTTAGCCTTCTTTGCTATGTCTTTCCAATCAGTCAATTAACCATGCAACACTTTGCATTCACCTTCTCCTTACACTTGGATACAATAACAATAACAACAGTAGGTTATATTATGCCTCTTCATCTAGGTTAGATAAATCTTTTTCCGCTTAATCAAGATCGTAGTTCTTAGGTTAGGTCACATCCAACGGATCTTTCCATCATTTTATTTAATTTACTTCTCCAATACAATCATTAATTAAACATTGAATCCATGCGCTAATAACGGTTTCCCGTGCATTAAATAAATTTGGACCAATCTTAATTAATAATGCATATCCCAATAGAATCAATTATGTCAGCCATAGATCTCAAATCTCATCAATAAAAAAATATTGTTGCTTGGCTTTCTCTACCTCCCTCGGCATTTCACTGGCGCTCAGCATCATCTTTTCTTTGCTTGACATCGCCTTTTTCTTTGCTCGGCATCAACTTTTCTTTTCTCGGCATTGACCTTCCAGTGAATTGTCAATGATAGATAAACAACATATCACTTTTCCAAAGTGCCAAATGATCAAGTACCCTAGTGTATACTCATAACTCAACCATTTCCTTGGTCTTATTGTTATCCCATTCTTTTCAAAGCTTCATCAATCAATGGATAAGGTACTCAAACATACAACAATAGTCTCACTAGTTAAGGTTTGACATCAATGACAAAATAACAATTTTCTACATTGTAGCAATCTTTCCAACACTTCATTATCAATAGTTTCCCTAACTATTTCCTTAGGTTTTTTATGCAATATCATGTAAGTGGTTGTGGTAGTAATTTTTAGTATTTTTCTCATTTTTTTTAATTTTCTCTCTTTCTTCACCTCTCAAATTATCTTCTCAAGTCATTTTATTCTTCTCTTAATAGTGTTCCATAAGTGGCACTACAAATGGCATTTAACCTGGGAGGATCATTTCGTGATGGGACCTATTGATTTGGGGGATGGTATCTTTTGGTATTTTTTCTCTCTTCTAATATTAATTGACTATATTATTATTTTTTCCTTTATTTAAATTGTAATCTTTCGTATTTATGTTTCTCTTTCTACTTGTGTATCACAAGCACATAAGTTTAACATTAAGGGTGCATTGCCTCTCCTTATAGTTTCTCCATAGTTGAATCTCATGATCGATCCATCACAAGGACCTTTCCTTTTCTCTACTTCTATTTAGTAATATCTCCTCTTACATGCTATAAATTTTCATCCTTATAATTTTTAGTCAGAGCCCTCTTCATGTACTCCAATTCAATCCCTGAACACTTCATCTTATATGGATCCCTATTTTATAGCTTTAATGATTCTATCAACTAGTTATTTCCCAACATTTTTGTAACTACATCATCCCTTCTCTTTTTCTATTTCTTCCTTTAATTTATTCTCTACATTTTCATTATTTTTTCTACATTATTCATCCTACATCCCTTACTCACTTTTGAAATGTATGGAAATGGATCCTTGGCCTTATTCATTCACCATTTCCAATCTTTGTGTTGATTATTTCATTAGGAGAACAGTCAATTAGGCTCAATTTCTATCTTCAAGGAACACGAAATATAACATTCACAAAGGAACATTTGCTCCATAAAATTGAACTCATAGATTCAAATTGTTTCCATGTATTAATTTAGATCACCACTATTTAGAGATAGAGATACTTTTCAATTTTCCAGAATGCGCAAGTCCTTTTTCATTAACAAAAGAAAAGATGAACTAAAAACCAGTACTGGTAAAACTAGTATCTGTAAAATTTATAACCTTCACTTTTTTTATGCTCCAGCATATATATTTTTTGAGATAACCTTGGAGGTCTCCCTTAAAAATCAACCTTTGGGTGAAAAAAGAAACATTTACGAAACTAAACCATACATTAAAAGACAAGTGTCCCCTAAAGAAACTACCAACAAGAATAATTAAATATATAGAATAAAAAGATAAATCTCATTTTTTTTCTTTCATCTGAATCTCATCTAATATGGCATCCTGGATGAGCTTCCAGCCTCTATATGAACCTACAAACTCTTTCACAACATGTGAATAGGGGTTCTTTAAACTGAGCACTTGAGTCTTCTAGGTGTCCCTCTCCCATTTGAGATTCTTGATCTGATCGGCATATTTGGGTACTTAATCAACATAGAGGCATAACATGGCCTCAACATGAGCCACCTTTGTGAAATTTCCAGCTGTGGGTTTTTCTCTTCCTTGATAGTAGTCAGGGCTTCCTCGAAGGATTTTTTTAGTGATTCCACACCTTGACTTCCTTCCTCATACTGTAGAATACCCGTAGGGTTGATAATCTCCATATCTTTCACCATTATGTCATACATATCTTGAACCTCTTCTTCAATCACATGTACCCCATTTATAGAAGCTTTATAAAGTGAACTTCACCAATTGACATTCCTTTTGAGGATGTAGAGCATACATTCATCAGTTAATTTTAATGGATTCTCTGTTAGGAATGTAGTTTTTCCATACCTTTCCACTTCAGAAATTTGCGTAATCACAATTGTCCACTTGTTTTCTTCTATCTCCCAATTTGAAATTTGGATTTAAATTTCTCCCAGTAGTGTCTCTGCATCATTAAAATTAATACTAAACTCTCGAATAAACTTTTTTCCTTCCTTGATAATTTCATCAATCCAGTCATCCATTGCAGTAGTTAATGTTTTACCCCTTTGAACTTGGTTCAATAACTTTTTACTATCAAGAGAATTTGGATCAAATTTTTGTGTTTCATGAACCACAGACAATGACCCAAAATTACTGAAAGAGTCTATGTACTTTTCCATGGTAGTTACGATTTGGTTCAGTTGTCTTTTATCATGACTTTCTTTCTGGGACTATGTTAACATGTGTTTGGCGCAAAAATTGAACAGGTGATCTTTCGTTTCTCTATTCAGGATCCCCAAATCCACTTTAGTCACTTAAAAACTCTCAACATCTATTTCATTTTCTCCCTCCTTTGGCTTGTACAAAACAACCTCCGCTGTTACTTTTCTACTGTTCAGATCAATTACCATTCTAGCAGTTTTATTTACCCTCTTAGATTTAGGAGATTTCACCATATATTTTCTCACCATGTCTCTAATTGGTATGGAAAATGGTTTCAAATTGTGTTTCTTATTCACTGAATTCATCAACCATGGTGGGATTGAACCTGAGATTTCCTTCTCTTATATAGAGTTGGTGGGTGTGAACTGTGTATCCAGTATTGAGCCAATGTCATCAACTATCTCATGCTTCTATTGTTCACTACCCAATGAGAGAGAGTCAACATCTTTCCCTTTATTCAAATCCATGGAAATTGCATATGACATGACCATCTTATTATGCTTTTCTAATGTGGTTCTTGGCCTAGTGACCTATGCAACAAACAATCAACAAGAGCTTCAAGGTCAATTTCAATGGGACTAGCCTTCTTTCCTAATGGGGATACTTCACCTGCATCATCAATTGAGAAAGAAATGTTAAAGGTACCAAGAGGGAAACATAGCAGAATTTTATTATATTTTTCCACTTTAATTTCTTTTTTTCTCTCCTTCCATTTAAAATGTAACCATGTATCAGTGTATATGAGGATAGCTCTTTCCCTCTAACTAATATTATCTTCTTCTTCTCTTGTCCAATCGAATGCATGCAATGACTCTTCATCTCATTTTTGATAATCCAGTTCAATATTATCTAAACCATCCTCATTCACTCCTACACTTAATCATAACTGCAAAGTTGCAATTTGGGGTAACAGTAATCTTGAATGGTCCTTCTTATCAACTTCCTTCTTAGTTGAGAAATCTTCCCACAAATCTTCTAAATGAGCAGCTAATACTATTTTTTTTCAAGTTCTAAAACTTCTCTGGAAAAAAAAAAATTTGTCAAAGCCCTTTCTGTCAAAGTAATACCTCAAACTAAAATTTCTCAAATCATAGCCTATGACTGACACATTTGCTAGGGTATTTCACATAAGGTGACCCAGCTGAATAGGAAAAACCATTTGTATTTTTTCTTCAAGAAGGAATTTCTTAACCATAACATACAATTTTCTACACACTTCTGCCAGTATGAAACAATCAAATTCATACCTTGGCATCTTTGTAGGTTCATCCTTGAAACCTCCAACTCTGATATATGTGAACTTAGGGAACTGGATGTAGAAGCTTCCATATATTCGAACCAGATGTTGAGCTTTGAGTGATAGCCTTCTCTCTAGAGTCCTAGCCAATTCAAGACATAAATTTCCAATGAATACATCATGAACCCTCCTATATTTTTCAAGAAATTTTTCTTTCTGTAGCATAGGACAATAATCATAGATAGAAATTTCCTCAGGCCATGGTTCATGTGGAATACCAGTGAGATCTTGGGTACATGCTAAACAATATATTAGATAAAAAGACATAAAAATCTATTTTGATCACTTTTGATAATTTGAGGTTTTCCCTCAATGAACTGGCTACAAGTTCTCCCCAATCCATATATTTTATACCTTCTAATATTACCTCAATATAGCGGTACATTCAATCTTCAAACATTAAGGCTTCAGGTGAACCCCTTACCCTGTGTAATAACACCACAAGATCATGGATATATGGTTTCATATGATATTTTTTTAGGTTCTTAGGAAAAAATGAACCTCCTTTGTAGAAATTTTTAGTCTAGTTCCTTGCAATAGTGCTACGGTTCTTCTCAGGTTGCTCATTGAATTGAGCCAAGGACTGAGTAGGAGTGAACTCTGAAAAAGATTGATCGTGGATTTTTAGCACATACATCATGGTCTCTCTGGTAACATGTATTAATATTTTTCCATCATTTCTCTTTATGCACCTAGCCTTGAAATCATAATGGTTTGTGAATTATTGAATCAATTCATGGCTTACAACTGCTGGTGGAAACGCAGCAGCTTGCAGTAGACCACTTGACAAAATTTTGAGGGAGAAATGATCACCTAGATGGCTAGAAATTTGGACACTCATTATTTCTACCTCTAACCCCATTAAATTGGTATCACTTATGATTGGGCCCTTACAATTCATAATCGAGGTGTTACCAAAGAAATGTAGAGCAAACCTCATGATTCTTTCTCTAAAGACATAACAACCTTCCAAACTTTAAGAAAAATAAACTCCAGAAACATAGATAGGAAATAATCTTTCAATGATTACCTTGGAAACACAGACACTGCAAATACTCTTTTGCTCCTCTTTGGCTCACTTCTTATAAATCATATTTTAAAGAAAATTTCTAACCCCAACTCATTATTTAGTTACCCTAAATTTACTAACAAAAGGAACAAATCTTGAGCATTAATTAGGAAGTATTTTCTTGAGGTGAGTGAATATGATTTGACCATTTGGTGATGTGAATAATAAATGTCTCTCATGTCCACCTCCAACCTCTTCTTGCTATGATTTCCTCATTCGTGCCAGCCACCTTTTATTCTTATGTCATCCTGCCAAGTACACTTTTCCCATGCTTTGAAACTTTAATGTATGGCATACCACCATAAATGTGATTAATGTCTTGTAATCATTTCTATGAAATCATGCCGCCTCACTCGTGTAAAGCCAGTGGACCCACTTGAACCCTTTTGAACTTGGTAGAAAGTGGTTCAATGAGGTACAAAGACCGTCGATGTGATTTGGGCACAGGCCCCACCTCCAAACATCTAATGAGCTATGTTTATACTCATCAAACCTGTTTGAAATCTTTTGAACTTGGTACAAAGTGGTTCAAATAGTTCAATATGGTTCAAAGGTTTAGAAAATCTAACTTAAGCTTATACAACCAAAACAAGAGGGAAAGTTGACATGACAATTGTAAAAACAACTAACTCAAAAAATGAAACGGGGTATGAAAACATTTGAAATTGGAAAATAATGACAATATCAGAAAGAAAAGTAGGGATCCAGCACACAAATATGGCAACTCAAATATTAACACTAAAAAATTTATAGTGAACATTGTGTATTTTTTAAATTGCAGATTGAAGGGTTTTGGGTTGGTTGTTATGATGGGGTGGTTGAATATTTAGTGTTTGAGAAATATTGGGTCAAATAGGTTTTTTAGATATTCTTTCAAATGAGGGTTTTGGGAAAGATTTTGCAAAAATTACCTCCTAGGGAAAAATGGACCTCATGATTGGATCCAGGTTGGCCAAACAGTGAATTTCAATATATAATTTTCCCTTTTTTGTCAAGTTGAAAAAATCCAAAAAGAAAAAAGATCGCACGGCCATACAATCATACAATCTATGAAATCTACAGATTAAAAAATATATATGTTCTTTATCCAATCAAGAAGATATTCTTTCTTTGTAAAAAGAAACGGAATAAAGTTGGGGCTCATATTTTATAAAAGTGTGTGTGTGTGTGTGTGTGTGTGTGTGTACTCCCTCATCTCCATAAATATGAATAGGGTACTTACGTGCAGGCCTGCATCATTACCCATAGTACTATGGGTATCATGAACCCTCGTATTCCCACCCCCATCTTGAGGTTTTTAATATTATTTTGATACAACTCATAAAATAAATAAAAATCACCCTTTAAAACCTTAGTTTGAATGTGTATTGTAAAATTTCAATGTGGCACGCAAAATTTTAAATTCAGCCAATTTTATATAATTAAACCATAATAAAAAAAATTATATTTTTTTAAAAGGTTCTAATGTAATCTCTAATCTCAAAATTGAGAATGGTAAGGCCCCTTTATATGCATCCTTCTATCAAGGAGAATTATTTACTATATCTTCTTAATTATGTGGCTAATCAAATAGTGTTGTAGAGATGAGACATGCAATCTTCACACTTTCCTTTTTTTGCAACAAATATGGAAAGTTGGGACTGAGAGGGGAGGCGTGAATCAGTGCCACTAAAAACTTTCTAACCACATTCACTGATAAACCATATAATTTTGTGTACTGATTACTAAGTCATAACTTTGAAATGAAAGCAATATAAAGCTTATAAAACCATAACATCAAAACATTAAACAATAGAACTCATCACACCATGATTTTGGTAACACATAAATGCTTGGTTAGAGGACAAAACTATGGTGGGGATGACACCCACAACCTTCACTAACTTTAGTATAAAGCGTGTCCGGTAAGAGCTATAAATTTTAGCTATTTTTTATAGCTTACCCAGTTAAGAGTATAAAAGACTTGTTAGGTCTACCTGGTTAAAGGATTTTTACAATCTCTACACTTAGAGATGTACCCTATTAAAATATTTACAAAATATAAGACCGGTTAAGATCTACCTAGTATTGGGATTTAAAGCTCTCAATACAATAGTATCAAATAACTTTAACTATGTATGTAATAAATTCATCAAATGTAAATGTTGATCAGACTCTATGTGTGTTGATTGTGTTACCTCAATCTCAAACTATAACACTACTCTGCTCTACTCTATTGTAGTTGAATCTCTACTTAGTGCTCTTGCTCTTCAATAACTTCACTTCAATAACTCCTTTAAATTTCTCAATAACAACAACAGCTTCAAATATCTCTTTTTCAACTTTCTAGATAATCCAATATATAGATGAGATATGCCTCTTAATCTTATGCATTAGGTATGCTGTGAATTTATCTGAACCATTAGATCTTCTTTCCAGCTTGGTGACCATGTTAGTTTTACCTCAGTACTTTTTATTTTTTCTTGGAAATAACAAACTTTCTTTTGCCTCTTGATCAATGCCTTAGATCTTCACTCTGAATTATCTGAATCATTGATCTTGTAAAAAATTATTCTACATGCTTGTAGAATCTTAATTAATGCTCTCACAATCCATTAAATCTAATCTGGTAGCATTTTTAATTAACTGTCTAAATTGGTTGAGTAACTCCTCTCTCTTGGTTAAATGATCTTCAATACTCGATGACTATCAACTCGATGTACTACACATGTGCTCGATGTAGTGTGTCACTCAATAATTGTAGGTGCTCGGTATATT
Organism: Thuja plicata; assembly: GCA_018584345.1. NCBI lineage: Eukaryota > Viridiplantae > Streptophyta > Pinopsida > Cupressales > Cupressaceae > Thuja > Thuja plicata. Next base: position 572,260 of record MU225400.1, on the reverse strand, counting down.
GTCTTTAACTCTTATACTCTACTAACTGTACTTAACTTGTTTGACTTGACCGACTGGCTCAGTGTGCATTACTGACTAGCCTAATATTTGACTATCTCCTTCACCGACTGATTCTTCTTGACTCCATGACTTTGACTTAAACTAATGACAACAAAATATCTTGTAGAGATAACAATCTCCTCCTTTGACATTAGTTGGGAATTTTTGACAAAAACTCCAAAGTCATAAAAAATGTAACTCCCCCTCAGAGGTTAGTCCCTATACATATATACAATTCTTCTCTTCCTTTGTTTTCATTTTCCACATATATATTTTTTTTGTTTTTCTGAAATATATATCCCCCTTTTTGTGTTTTCTGACTAGGAATATATTTATCCCCCTTTTTTGACAAAAAGTGCTAATAGTAAAACTTATTTATCAAAAACATATTTATACCTCTATTGTATGCCTGCAAGGGCAGTATCCCATGTGCCTCGGAGATTCTTTAGAACAACAATCTGCTCTGTGATATTAGCAAATAAGCCAACTATAGTGTCCAAATTACTGACATCTGGAAAGCTTACTAGTTCTTTGGCTTTCTTCAAGAGTATCTACATAGATTAGATGTGGGGAATTAGAAATTCTTGCAATTCAATAAATTCCAATATGATCTTATTCTCCTCTTGTCTCAATGAATGTTGAACCCCCATGAGTTCTTGGATTTTAGAGTAGTAAATCTGGATTGATCCATGATCGGTAGTTAGTTCCTTAAGTTGCTTAGTCAGCTCTTTTTCAATGTCTTCCTCCTTCTTCTTTATTTTCTTAGTAAAGTTTGAAAGAGTAAAAAAATTTTGAAATAAGAAAATGATGGATATCAATTAGACTTCAATTGCAAAACATAACTCAGAAAGAGTTACCTAGTCCACATAAACTTCTTGCAATAAATATTCCATCAACTTCTTCTCTATAGACCCCTTGTGTATCTTCAACATGTATTCAATCATATCCTTGTTGGTCCTTTAATCTGTTGGGCTAAATCACCAACTTGGTCTAATAAATTTTTAGATTCATCAATTGTAGCATCAGGAACAATGTCCTGGAAAATCTCCTTCAAATTTTCTAATTTCTCTACCTTCTTCTTCTTTGCCAACAACTTCTCCTATTCAGCCTTTTGAGCTACTAACTCAACATATATGGCTAATTATTTAGACTTCATTACATTAGGGTCACCCTTCCATATGATAATAGGATTTCTCAAATAAATAATTCACTTCCTCTTTTTGGTCTTCTTCTTCTCAATCAACTTGCTCTCGCCAGTCGGGAATTTAGAACGTGATGCCTTAGTTGCATCTAGTAACTCGGTACATGTATCATCTATTCTTTCTTATCCTTTAAATTCTTCTTGTGGTTTCTCTTCTTCTTTATTTTCATCCTTCTGTTTCTCTTCATTCTTCTCCTCAAGATGTGATTCCTATTGCATTTCTCTTTGAGTGTCTTGTGTCTTTTGTACATTCTGACCATGTGTTGTGTTGGTAGGTGGTATATTTTGTTTCTGACCATCTGTGTCGATTGGGGGTTCCAAATCGGTGTTATTTTCTTGTTCGGTCTCAGTTTCCTTAGGCTCATCAACCTTCTCCTTATATGTGTCTATAGGTGGCTCAATTTCCATTTCAGGTGTGTCTTGTACAAACTCAGTAGTGATATTGTGCTCAATTGTATAACTTTGCACTTGTGTCATGATTGGATATTTTCTTAGTAAAGGTGGATTATCAACATCCATGCACTTGGTATCATTTAATTTTGTGTCCATAACATCTTCATCCTTTGAAAAATATTTTTCTGGATCTTCTTCCTCACGTATATCTTCAATAATAATATTTGCATTATCAGTAGTTAGATCAATAAGATCTATTTGATTTGTGTTTTCCTTTACCTTATCAACAGTGGTTGCACCTTGATTCTTTTCTACTTCCTGATACTCAGTATCATCCAAGTGAAATATATCTTTCCATTTTGCATATGTTTCCTTCTCCATAGTTTCTATATCTCTATTCATTATTCTTAGGGCTCTTCCCTTGACTAGAAATTTATTTGAATACTTCTTCAGTGCTTCATGAATTTCAGATGGTGCAAGGTCAGGAACAGTATGTACAAGTGACCTCTCTCTCATTTCCTTCTCTACATTGATGGACTACTTCCATCTTGCATCAATCTTATTGTACAATTCCTCTAGTAAATTTTCTACAAGTTCAATGGGTGTTAATCTATATTTTAGCAATGTCACCACAATGGCTTCTTCAATCCTCTTCTTATCTACTTCATTCCTTTTCTCATATTTGGCTTTTCTGAAGGCTCCAAATATTCCTGGTTTCTTTAATCCTTCCAAAAAATCATCAAAACTTTGTGGAACATGTGAAAGGTCTTCAACTGGTGTAGACTTGATTGCCTCATCAGACTCTATTTCACTTTCATCTCCAAGAAATAATCTTCTTCTGGTACGTGCAGGTTGTGTCCATCCTCTGGATCTTACATAGGTCTTTCATCTTGGTTGCGATACCTCTACAACTTTCTTTTCTCTTAGTTGTATTGAGGATTTGGTATACCTTTGAGTACCTCTTTTTCTCAGTGATGGTAGTAGCATAGGTTGTGTTAGCAATCTCAAATTTTGGATAAATTTGGAGTGACTAAGTGAAAATTCCTCTAAGGCAAGATAAGGACCCCCAAAACATCTTGTGGAGAAGACTTATTTTGAATGCATGTAGAAAGAGAACTGATGTTTTTTAGGAGAAACTACTTGTAGAGTGTGTTAAACACTTTTAATGGGGTGATTATAGAAGGTTTCAGCTCTCAGATTTTAGTTGTGACATGTTTTTGAGATAGTCTTTTGAAGGTGGTTGCCCCAAATCTGCACTTTGCATGTTTTTCAGATTTTCCTAAGTTACCCACTTCAGAGGTTTGTATCTTGAACCCAGTTGATATTCGTGGCATAAGGGTTGTTTTAGTGTGTTGTAGGAATAAAATTGAACCTCCATTCCCATTTTTAGACCCCTATGAGTGTATGTGTCTGAATGTTGACCTCTAAATCAGCCACAACACAACATAGTCATTGCTCAATCGTTGAATTGCGAAGATGAACATGAATTTCTCATTCCACAATATCGATTGAATCAACCTGTTGCCTCCTATTTAGTTGGGTTGTTTAATTACTCTTAGAACAAGAGCCAACAACCATAGACCATTGCTAAAATTAAGGATTTGAAAGCTTTGAAAATTGAAATGCCATTTATTCTATATGAGAGATGCAATTATAATCTAAGAATAGAAATGCAAATTTTAATCTAAGAAGCTTGAAAGAAATGATAGAATTAAGCTATTTGATACATAATAAAACTAAATTAAGATGCAAAATGCCATTAATCTAAATGAGATTAAACTAAATATGCAATAAAAGATTGAAAACATGAGAGAATTGAGACAATATTTTGCTATAGTTTTAATACTCTAAAAATTGCTCTTCAAATGAAGGAAAGAAGGTCCATAATATAGAAAAGCCTGAAGAGAGGATGAAGAGTTTCTTGGAAAGAAACAGCTGACTCTTCATCTCCATGGAGGAAGATGAGACAAAATGAGGAGGAATTATTTGATTAAATAAATGAATTATTGCCACATGGGTGGCTTTTCATTTTGTTTGAATTATTAAATCCAAGTGAGGATAATCCATTCAAATAACCAAATAATATTTAATTCCCTTGATGTGTATTAGCTAAAGGGGGTTAGATTAATTTAATTTAAAAGCACTTAGAACTTTAGAATTAAATTAATTAATCATAGGGATTTTTAGCTAATAAATCTTGAAAATTTAGGAATTAAATATAGTGTAAGATTTTATGCAAATTTAGGTTTTCTGCATTTGAGACTAAGTCAATTAAAGACAATTAGGAAGGA
>MU225400.1:535564-559053 GCA_018584345.1 Thuja plicata | reverse complement strand
TTTGTGGGTTCATTTAGGGATTTTGGAGGAAATAGGCCAAAATCGGTGAAAATAGACCTACAAGGAGTTGAGCAATTAGCCCTCCTAGTGTGTTAAAGACCAATAGGATTGGTGGAGCATCTTGGAGAGTTTGGATGGATGCATAATGACCAAGAAAGGTTTAAGAAGTGTATGGATAGTCTCAGTGAGTGTGTGGGAAGATCTTAGGTAGAGGATTGGCAATCTAGGTGGAGTTGTAGAGAAGGAAACTAAGCTTTTGGTTAACTAGTTGGACTAGTTAAGTTTAGAAATCTTGGAGTCTTCCAAGAACCAACTATACCTTGGAGGAGAAGTTGGGGGAGAGGGTCTTAGAGATCCTAATTAGTGTAAGATCCAAAAAAGAACAACCATTGGATGGTTGGTTTGGTGAAAAAAGCACCTAGGAGAGAGGAAAGACTCTAGATTGTCAAACCCACTGCATTAGAGTGGTATCAGAGCCGGAATAGCTTGAAGATTGTGTATGTCTGAATGGGAGGAGATTTAAGAGGTTGAAAGCATGCCTAATAAGGCAATGAGTAGGGATTCCCTAATAGAATTGGTTCAAGGCCTCTTGGAGAAGGCTCAAGTTTCTGAGACAAAAGAAAAAAGAAGATCACTAAATGGGGAGATGAAAGTGATGGGGATGATGATATTCAAACTAAGGAGTCACCCAACAAGGGAAAAGAACTTGAGATAGACAAGGAGCTAAAGGTATTCTTAGATGCCTTAAAATATTTAAACAAGGATAGCATGGAACACATACCCTACTATTGTGGTAGCCTAAATGGAGAAGAGTTGTTAGATTGGTTTGAAGCCATTGATTACCAATTTGATTACAAAGAAATCTCAGAGGAGAAGAGGGTCATCTATGCTAAGGCTAGACTCAAGGGATCTACATTGGTGTTGTGGAACATGATGCAAGATGAAAGAGTGAATAGTGGGGAGAAGAAGATTGTTTCTTGGGAGAGAATGAAAATCAGGTTGAGGGCATAATTCTTGCCCACTAATTATGAAATCCAAATATATCAAAAGTTGCAGCACTTAAGATAGAAGGAGATGATAGTGAGTGCATACACAAAGGAGTTCCATAAACTAATCCTAAGGGATAGGAGACAAGAAGATGAAATGGAGAAGGTAGCAAGGTACCTTAATGGGTTAAGATAGGGCATTCAAGATTAGATTAGCATGATGGCACTAGATAGTATGCACAAATGCTTTCAATTGGCTTTGAGAGTAGAGGATAAAGCAAGAAGAAGAAATGAATTCCATCAAAGAGGAAGAGGTGGCAGCAATAATAGAGGGTTCCAAAGAGGAAGAAGTAACTTTGGTAGGGGATAGAGCCCTAATAGAAAAGAAGACAATCATTCCATGGATAGTAGTGGAGGAAACCAGTATAGAGGATCTTTCCAAAGGGGAGGATATAGAGGTAGAGGACCACCAAGAGGTAGGTTCCAACCCCAAGGGAGATCTAATTTAGTTTTCGCTGGTAGGTGTTATAATTGCAACCAAGTGGGTCACACAATGGGAAGGTGTCCAGAGAAATCTTCCTCATCTTCAATGGGGGATAGAAGGAATTAGTTAGTTCAAGAAGATGACACTCAAAGTGTTACTTCTCCCATTTCCAAGGCAGGACCAGTACTAGATGGAGAGAACTTGATGTTACGATCAAGAAGCTTATTGAAAGTGTCTAGCACCATAGATCCACCCCAAAGAAAGAACTTATTCAAGAAAACTTGTAGGTCTCATGGGAATATTTTCAAGGTTATAGTGGACTCTATATCCACTAAGAATATAGTGTCCACTGAGATGGTGGAGAAATTGAATTTGAGAAGGATACCTCATACCACACCTTACAAGGTTTCATGGTTGAACAAGGGTCAACAAATAGTGGTAGATGAACAAACTATGGTTGAGTTTGAGATTGGGGAATATAAGGACAAGGTCCTATGTGACATACTGCCCATGGATGCATGCCATCTACTCCTATGACATCCATGGCAGTATGATATCAAAGCAATACATGATGGAGAGAAGAACAATTATGTTATCACCAAACTAGGAAAGAAATTCCAAATGGATCCATTGCAAGAACCCAATGAAGAGAAGAATTTGGGGACAAGTGTGATGTTATTGAGTGGGAAAGAGTTTCTAAAGGCCATGAAGAAGGAGAAAGGAGTTTGTTGTGCAGTAGTGATCAAACCAAAGAAGGAAACTAAGGAGAAAGTTTGTTTGCCACCAAAGGTACAAGCTTTGTTGGAGAAGTATCATGACATAGTAGATAATAGTTTTCCAGGTGCCTTACCACCTATAAGGGATTGAGTCATCAGATTGACCTTATTCCTGGAGAAAATTTGCCAAACAAAGCTGCATATAAGATGACACCAAGCCAAAATACAGAGATAGAAAATAGATCCAAGATTTTTTGGATAAGGGGTTGATAAGGAAGAGTTTGATCCCATGTGTTGTGCCAACAGTACTTGCACCTAAGAAGGATGGAAAATGGAGGATGTGTATAGACTCCAGGGCTATAAACAAGATCACAATTAGATATAGGTTTCCAATGCCCCAGATAGAAGACTTGATGGATAATCTTGGAGGATCTTGTTACTTTTCTAAGGTGGACTTGAATTCAGGGTATCATCAAATAAGGGTGAGGCTAGGTGATGAGTGGAAAATAGCTTTTAAGACCAATGAGGGTTTGTATGAGTAGCTAGTAATGCCCTTTGGCCTAAGTAATGCACCTAGCACATTCATGAGGCTCATGAATGAAGTGCTAGCAGAATTTATTGGTAAGTTTGTAATAGTTTACCTTGATGATATTTTGATATTTAGCAGGTCCAAGGAGGATCACATGAAGCATTTGGAGATGGTCTTGAGGAGGCTACATCAATAAAATTTGATGATTAATCAAGAGAAGTGTGAGTTTCTAAAAATTGAACTTGTTTACCTTAGTTTTGTGGTTGCTAATGGATGCATTAAGATGGATCTTGAAAAATTTAAGTCCATTTTGGAATGGCCTACACCTAGGTCCATAGGGTATGTTAGGAGTTTTCATGGGTTGGCCTCCTACTATAGGAAATTTGTGAGAAATTTTAGTCATGTATGTGCCCAAAATCTGAACACTATAAAAGGTGGAATCAAATGCAAGTTTGAATGGACAGTAGCAGCAAACCAGGGGTTTGAGATGTTGAAAAAAAGGATTGCAGATCTACCTACACTTAGATTTCCTAACTTTAATAAACTCTTTGTGGTAGAGTATGATGCTAGTAAGTTGGCTATAGGAGCAGTGTGAAGCCAAGAGGGACACCCTGTGGCATTCTTCTCTAAGAAGTTGAATGAGGAAAAACAAAAGTACTCCACCTATGATTTGGAGTTATATGCCATGGTAAAATCCTTGAAGAAGTGAAGACACCACCTATTACCTAGGGAGTCTGTGGTCTATACTGATAACCATTAATTTTCCTAAATGGACAAAAAAACTAAATCAGAGGCATATGAAGTGGGTAGAATCATTACAGGCTTATACATTTGTTATCAAGAATAAGAAGGGGTTTAGCAACAAGGTTGCAGATGCTCTTAGTAGAAGAGTACTCACAATCCAAGAGATACAACTACAAAGTGTAGGGTTGGATGATTTGAAAGACCTCTACAAGGAAGACAAAGATTTCAAAGAAGATTGTGAAGCTTGTGTAAAGTTTTAGTAGGGTTTCAAGGTGGATTTTAGTGAGTATGTGTTGTAGGAAGGCCTATTGTTCAAAGGTCATCTTATGTGTATACCTCAGTTCTCAATGAGGGAAAACATTGTGAAGGAAAAACACCAAGGAAGCTTGGGAGGCCACTTTGGAGTGGATAAAACTTTGGAGCAGGTGCATAGGCATTACTATTGGCCTAAGATGTAGTCAGATGTGAGGACATTTGTAGAAAAATGTTAGATTTGTCAGAGGGAAAAAGGACAAAGTAGAAATAGTGGGTTGTATCAACCATTAACTATACCCCAAAGGCCTTGGGAGTGCCTTAGTATGGATTTTGTTTTGGGGTTACCAAAGACATCTAGAGGACATGACAGTGTGTTTATGGTGGTAGACCATTTTAGTAAGATGGAACACTTCATTACATGCAAGCAAACAAATGATGCTTCTCAGGTTGCAGGACTCTTCTTTAGGGATATTGTAAGAATTCATGGTTTGCCTTTAAATATTTTTAGTGACAGGGATACAAAGTTTGTGGGTCACTTCTGGAGAACTCTTTGGAAGATGCTTGGAACTAATTTGTCTTTCTCCTTAGTATACCACCCACAATCATATGGGAAAATAGAAGTGGTGAACAGGTTACTTGGGAATTTGCTAAGGTGTTTGACTAAACAACATGGACAGTCTTTGGATCATGTCATAGGGAAGGCAAAATTTGCATACAATGACTCCATTAATAGTAGTACAGGTAAAATTCCCTTTGAAATAGTTTATGGGGTCAATCCTAGAGGGATTTTGGAGCTGAGGGATCTTAGTTTGAGGGACAAGAGGAGTGCACAAGGAGAATCATTTGCAGAGAAAATGAAGGAGCTGCATGATCAAATCAATGAGACTTTACAAAAACAAGTGGAGAAGTACAAAACCAAAGTTGATAAGACTAGGAGGGACTTGCAATTCAAGTTTGTGGATCTACTACTTTCCTACCTTAGGAAGGAGAGGCTACCCAAAAGCCAACCAACTAAGATACTCATGAAGAAGATTGGACCACTAAAGATTTTGCATAAATATGGCAAGAATGCCTATGAAGAGGAATTGCCCCCTGATTTGGGAATTTCACCTATTTTCAATGTTTGTGACTTATATCCTTATAGGGGATCACCTCCAGACATAGGTTAGTCTACACTTGCAGATTTGGAGGAAGATGATTGGGTGAAAGATTTGTCTACCCCAAAGCCAATGAAATTGGAAAGTGTCATGGAATCTAAGGTGATAAAGAAGATAAGGAAGGGTAACTACAAGGAGTATCTCATCAAGTGGTAGGGACTACCTAAAGCTGAGGCTACTTGGATGATAGAGCTAGAGATTCTGAAACATGGGGTCACTCTTGAAGACCTCCTAACTCAAGGGACTTGAGTTATTTTTGTCTAGGGGAGTATGGTGCAAGGCACCTCCCTATTTGATGATGTGGTGTTATTTAGGGTTTTATTAGGATTTTTTTTTAGTGGTATAATAATTTCCAAAAGGTTGGAAGAAATATTAATCTAACTTCATGTTTGTAAGGGCTTTAGTGCTCATTAGGGGTTTTGGGTTTTTTTTACTTCAAATTGTGGAAAAGTTTCCATTTTAGTGCAACATGGGATGGAGGTATGTTTTAGGACCCTACATATCCTATTTAGGGACTTGGGAGTCAACATCAAGCATTCAGTTGACTTAGAAAGTCAAAATGCTTCAAAATGCAAAAAGTTGCTAGCAACTTTGAAAGTTGCTCGAGCAACTTTTGCAAGAAATGAAAAAATCTAGTTAAACTGATTTGTAACTAACCATGGTTGGTATCTGAGCATGGAATCAATGTTTGACCAAGGTGAATGAGATTTTGGATTGAGACACTTATTTCTGACACCATTGTACGGATGACTATATCCTCTTTTGCATAATCTGCACTGTATCTTTGTTTCTGTATGGTCCTGTATGGATTGGCATACATGATCGGGCTCCATGTTAGTATAGTGTTTACTTTCAGATTTCATATGCAATAGGTAGTTTATTTTGAAGTTTAGTAGAAGTTAAGTTGTACATTTTTGAAGGTCACTGGTCTGACAGAGACATAAACAGTGTTACCTTGTTAGAAATGGCTCTAACATAGTTTTCCTCTAGTGGATGTGTCTAAAACCATGGGGAAATTAGGGTTAGGGTCTGTAGATAGGTTTTTAGGTTTCTTTTTATTTGTCTCTTTGGATTTCATAGGACAAAGATGAAGCCCTATGGGTGACTGGTGAAACCAGGTGAGCCAAGACAAGGAGAAGATCAAATTTGTGTGAGCACCCAAGACCTTTTGGGGAAGACTTAGTGGAATTTATAGATGCACTAGATAGTCTCCTAAGAGGATTAAATGGTGGTTTGAGGTGAATCAGAGATTGGAGACAAGAATTACAATTTTTCATGATCAATGGTCCACAGGCCGAATTAATAGGTTATAATCTAGGGCCTGTAAGAAAGTAGAGTTTTGGGTGCCATTAGAGATCAGGGTTTTGGATTTTGATACAGTTGAATGATCTATTGAAGATTTTGAAGTTTTCTTGTGGGGTAATTTGGGTATTTTGGAAGAAATAGGCCAAAATCAATGAAAATAGACCTACAAGGAGTTGAGCAATTAGCCCTCCTAGTGAGTTAAAGACCAATTGGATTGGTGGAGTATCTTGGAGAGTTTGGATGGATGAAGAATGACCAAGAAAGGTTCAAGAAGTATATGGAGAGTCTCATTGAGTGTGTGGGAAGATCCTAGGTAGAGGATTAGCAATCTAGGTGGAGTTGTAGAGAAGGAAACTAAGCTTTTCGTTAACCAGTTGAACTAGTTGAGTTTAGAAATCTTGGAGTCTTCCAAGAACCAACTATACCTTGGAGGAGAAGTTGGGGGAGAGGGTCTTGGAGATCCTAATTGGTGGAAGATCCAAAAAAGAACAACCATTGGATGGTTGGTTTGGTCAAACAAGCACCTAGGAGAGAGGAAAGACTCTAGATTGTCAAACCCTCTGCATCAAAGGCACTTCATTCGGGTTCTGTGTGTTTGGGGTTAGAGGTTTTTCTATGGATGTATCTTTATTTGAATATGTTTCCCAATAGATAAGGCACTATTTTTTTCTAGTTATGCAGTCCTTGTCATCAATTCATAAAACTCAAATCATTTTACTTTTCTATTTTAAGAGCTTTAAATGGTTGTCATATATAGTTTGATGGGTAGGAATCCATCTCATGATTCACTGGAAGAAGTGAAATTAATAGGTGCACCCTCCTGAGCCTTTGAGCTTGAAGTGAAGGAGGATTTTTTGATCCTCGTTAATTATCCTTTTCCTTGATAGAGTCAGGGAAAAATTGCTAACAGAATAGAAACTCCACTAGGGAATGGTTGTAATCAATCATGTTTAAATCTGTCCTAGATTCTCTTGTGCATCAATTTTCAAATCTTTCAATCCAGTTTCAGGTTAGCCCATCCAAGTCACGCTAATAGAATGGAGACTCCACTAGGGAATGGTTATAATCAATCATGTTTAAATCTATCCTAGATTCTCTAGTGCATCAATTTTCAAATATTTCAATCCAGTTTCAAGTTAGCCCATCCGAGTCACGGTAACAAAATGGTGACTCTACTGGGAATGGTTTTAATAAATCATGTTTAAATCTATCCTAGATTCTCTGGTGCATCAATTTTCAAATATTTTAATCAAGTTTCAAGTTATCCCATCTGAGTCGNGCTAACAGAATGGTGACTCTACTGGGGAATTGTTGAAGTGGAATGGTCAGTGACTATAGGAGAGTTATTTCCTTGCTTTGATGTGTTAACCCTACAATCTGGTTGAGAGAAAGAGTCAAATAACTAGAGTCTGAAATTTATTTTAGATCTATGTAAGGATAGCTTAAAAGTGATTTTGTTTACAGAAATTATAAGAAGATTGTGCGGCTTTGCTGGTTGGAGAAAACCCATAAATAAAATATATGTGTCAAATGGATTTTGTTGTTTGAAAACTTTCCTCTGCAAGGAGGTGGAGACTCTATGTGAAAAGAACTCGATGGAGCTATAAAGAAGGCTCTAGATCTACCAAATTTCCAGTCAAAGAGAAATGATCAGAAGCTACAAGTTTACTTCCAGGTAATCCTCATGTTTTTATATGAATGAAAAGTTCCTTATGAGGTGAAGTCAATAAAGAAAGGAAAATAGTTTTGAATTTTTTCATACTTCTTGATTTAAGTTTCAGTTATTAGAATGAGAAGTAAGTTTTTGTTATGAGATGTATTGTTAAAATGAATGGTTCAATAAAAATTCCAAGTTTAATGGATCTAGATGTGTTTCCTAGATCTATAAATAATATGGCAGATCTTGAAGAAATTGATAGGGAAAATGCATTGTTAAGAAAAATCCTCCAAAAGGAAGCCATATTATTTTTAATAACACTGATAGGAGAAAGGAAGGAAGAATCAGTGTATTTGTTTTATAAAAGGTTTTGTAATGCCTTTGATGAGTTTCCAGTGGATGTTGAGTTTGAAGGATCAGCATGTATTGATTTGTTTCTAGATCTTTGTGTACCTGAATCAGCCCATTGGTCTACATCTTTTAGAGAAGAAGGTATTAAGCGTGCTAGAAAATGGATAGATTCGATTGAAAATATGAATCTAATTATGTAGATGATGTTGAATCTAATTTTGCTAGTAAATTTGAATCCAGTTATGTTGGTGATAGCAATTATGATGTTGATAGTGAAGTATATGGATATCAAGATGTTGAGGAGGAATCTATAGTTACGGATGTTTTCATTGGATTTGTGGATTTGTTTTCTTATCAGCATAATAATGTGGATTTCTTGTTTCAATTCAAATAGTTTTTGTATGAACAGCAAGAGGATGATCATGACACAGACGTAAGTTGTTGTGATGATTTTTTTGCATGAAGTGATAGGATTCAAGAAGTTGCAATCCTTGTTTCCAATGAGGGAAATATTTGCAGCATTGATAGAGAAGCCAAAGAAGGTGAAAATGAGGTCCAATGTCCACTGAGTAGTGAGAGAATTTCAGAACTATTGGCTGCTGATTTTCAGAGATATGTGTCTAATGTAAACTCTAGAATTTCATGCCCAATGGATATATGTTTTGACAATGATGATATTAGTGAGGGCATGAAGTATGATACATGTGGTTTTGATTCTTTTCCTATACTTGGATTGGATGCTTTGCAAGATAATAATGCATATGGATATGATGAATTTGATAATGTCATATATGATGAGTATGATGATTCATATGTTGGTATGCATTCATATTTTGACAAGTTTAGTGTCATGGATTCTTATGAGCATCATGATGCTGAAGAAAGTGATCAATCTGAATGTATTTTATCATATTTGCAAGTGATTAGTGAACCATTTATTGACAATAATTTTTTACAAGATGCTGATAGGAGTTGTGATCAGCAAGTTGTCTCCAATTTTATGCAGTCAAAGTTTTATTCAGATGTGTTTCATTCTAGTTTGCAATTTGATATTATAAATTAGATTCATTCTTTGGTGAAAATTAGTATGCAGAATGTGTCTGATGTTTCCAGCCATGTAAAGGAGCTAGAATATTTTAATTTTCAGCTTGTCAGTGGTGGTAAAGAGTGTGACAATTTTTTGTTACATAATGATCAGCATTCTTAGTACTTTGGTGATTTCCAAGCACCTAATGACAATGAAGGTGCTGATTATTTTTCATCTACTATGTTGAGGATATTTGGCAGTGTTTTTAATCATGTTGCAGAAAGTAAAAATTTCATCTTAGCTTCAGTACTTGGAAATGAAAATCAGATATTTGGTAGAGGTAAAAGATGATTTTAGTTTTATGGGTTTGAGCCATTTGTGGATAATTTAAATATGTCGTATAGTTTGTGGTTTTCAATAAGAATTCCCAGTTAGAGGAAAGAGAAATATCCGATTTGTTTTTTGAATGGTCTGCTCTACCAAGAAATTCTAGATCCTCTGCATGCCCACATGGGGCACGCATCCCCAGATAGAGCCACTATTAGCACTCTCAAATTATGGATAAATTTGGAGTGACTAAGTGAAAATTTCTCTAAGGCAAGGTAAGTACCCCAAAAAATCCTTGTGGAGAAGGCTTATTTTGAATGCATGTAAAAAGAGACCGGATGTTTTTTAGGAGAAACTACTAGGAGTGTGTGTTCAACACCTTTCATGGAGTGATTATAAAAGGTTTCAGCTCTTAGATTTTAGTTTTGACATGTTTTTGAGATAGTCTTTTGAAGGTGTTTGCCCCAAATCTATACTTTGCATGTTTTCATATTTTCCTAAGTGACCCACTTTAGAGGTTTGTATCTTGAGCCGAGTTGATATCCATGGCATAAGGGTTGTTGTAGTGTGTTTTAGGCATAAAATTGAACCTCCATGCCCATTTTAAGACCCCTGTGAGCTCATTTGATAAGTTTGCCAAAGCCATTCCATTGGCATTTTATTTAGGTTCTCTATATCAAGTGCAGAATTGCAGAATGACTTAATTTGAGGTCTTACAAGTTTTAAATAGCTGAATTTTGTAAAGAATTTAAAGTTCCCCTGCATCGTAAACTTGGAAGTGAACTTCTCTGAATATTTTCAGGCTTTGGTCAATCCATTTGACCACTTTTCCTAGCCAATTCCAAATCAAATTTCTGCATTTTCACTGTGTTGAGTTTTGGAAGTAGTTGAAATGCTAACTTTGCATATTTATGTCGGTTGATCAATTGATCATCGGAGTAGGCTAATTGAAATTTCATAATCCTTGTGTGAAATTGAATCTATATCCAAGGTCCCTGATTATAAGGTGTGAATTTGGTGAGTTTGTGAAATCAGAACCAAAGGTGTTTTATGCAGATTTACAGTGTGGGAAAAATTGATTTTCAGAGTAGTCATTTTCAGAGGATCATAATTTCTTATCAGATTATTTTTATGAGATGCAAATTTTTTCCTTGTGTTCCTTGTATCTAATTATATTTCCATGGTCAATGGTGGAGCCTCAAAACATGATTTCCTATTTTTGCAAAGGATAATCCATTTGCAATTTATACTATTTTGACATTTGCACTTACATTGTGTTTCAGAATCACCATGTTTGATCAGTTATAGTTTGCACACAGATTTGAATCAGGTGAATCCCTATTGTGTACATATTTAGTATGTTATAAAGAGACACTATGCCAAGTGACTGATCGTCAGGAGTTGATCCAATGTCTTTCCAAGTTGCATTTTGTGCAGGGTTTGCATATGTTTGAATACATCCAATTGCAGAATAAGTGAGGTAGCTCATTTTGAACATTATTATCTTGAAATCATGATGTTTTCATGAAAATCCCTTTGGCATATGTACTCACATGTTGGAAATGAGCAAGGGTTTCAGACTGTAGGCTTCCAAATGGTTATCTGCTCAATTTTTAATGACAGTTCTGAAAGCCAATTTGTTATTCTTGGGATCAAATTGCAGAATTGTTAAGAGTGGTCTAATTTGTCCACCAATTCAGTATCCTATGATCCAAATTCCCAATAGGGTACATTTTGGTAAACTAAGGGTGAAATTGGATTTTAAAATGATGATCCTCAAATCAAGCTTCCAAGGACCCAGATTTTATGGTTAAGTGTCTTCACTCTTGTGATATGGGTTTTATAACATATTATTATTTGAAAGCATTCATGGTTTAAATAATAGTATTATGGATGTCAAGGGTTTCTTTTATGCCATTGGACAAATGAAGATAGCGTATGTTTTTGATTAAAAACAAATTGAAAGTGGAAGGAGCCCATGTGTGGAGTGCTTGGCAAGAACCTAGACATTATATTGAAATGCATTGCAATAAGGTGTAAAGGGCTTGCGCTGGAAATGGGGAAGAGTTTGTGCTAAACATGAAAGAAGGTGATTTAATAAAAAAAATTAAAACAAATCAAATGGCATATGGTGTCTGCGCAAGCCAGCATTGGAGGGAAAGAAGATAGCCTTTGAAATTTTCAAAATTCAAATCATATTGGCAGAAGTACAAATGCAGGCTGCGCATGAAAGCAAGCATTTAAAACATTCAATTTAAATGGAATGTGGCAGGTGTGAAACCATGCAAGAGGCCAGCGCAGGCAATAGGAAGCATAGACAAGGCATGTTCACTATTTGAAGGGTTGCGCAGAGCATAAAGGAGGTAAGAGAACATTTTAAAATCTAATTTGATTGGCTTGTGTAAGACCAAGCAAAGTCTGTGCAAGATAGGCCAAATGCAAGATGTGCATAAATAGCACTTGGGGTAATTAAAAATATTAAAATATTCCCCAAAGGAGATCAGCGCAGAAGGAGGATTTTTACATAAAATTTCATACAAATACATTTTGCAGGAGTAAATGCTTTGAATGCTGGACAGAGGTGTTGCGCCAAGTACCAAAGAGGCAGCGCATTGTTGTCTTTATAAAACAAAAACCTATTACATGTTGCGTAGAGTCTGAAGAAAATAAAAAAGGCTTTTAAAATGTTTCAAATGCTAATGAAAGTGGTAGGTGTAAATAAAGAGACCCTGCGTAGGAATGTTAAGAGGCTTGTGAAAGCATGAATAAGGAGTTGTGCAGCATGTAGAGGAGATGAGGAAAATTCCACACATGGGACAAAAATAGCCTAGTGCTTGTTGACATGTGTAAAACCATTTTCTCAACCTTTGCTAGCATCCTCCTACGCAGCATAAAGAACACAGAACTTTGGAAAAACTGTGTAGGAAGGAGGAAAGGAGCCCACGCAAGTAGGTTAAATGTTTTAAAAATAGTTAAACATAAAATCTGCGTAGGCATTTGTAAAGGGACCCCACACATGGAAGGAAAGAAGAAATTTGTGCATGAATTTGGAGTGTGAAGAGCCAGCGCAGGTGGTTTTGGGTGAAAGGAGGTAAAAAAATATGAATCCCACATTTGTTGGGGATGAGACTTCTGAAGTCATTTTATATTCAAGCACTTTTATTGTAGAGTGAATAAGAGCTAAGGCTCCTTGGCGGTCCCTTGGCTAGTGGAGTGCTGAAGATGGTGGGCCCCATAATTTTGAGTGCCAAAATGCACAAAATTTTAAAAAAACCTATAGAACATATATCCCACATTGACCCCAGAATGGAAATCTCAGGTATTTAGAAGGTAAAGGCCTCACATACTGATTTGAAGAATGAAGAGGAGGCTCTCCAAACGCACACGGGTGGCACCTTAGGAAGTGTGCACAATTGGCTAGGTGGTAGTGAGATGATAATGATGTGGCAGAGAAGGTGACAGGTGGCAGCTTTTCACGCACGCATGATGGAAAAGAAGGATCAGAGAAAAGGCCTACAAGTGTGCGAGTGGATGACAAGTGGTGGCTCATCATGCAGTCGTGGAGTAGTTGGTCATGCATTCATGGAGTAGTTGGTCATGCAGTCACAGAGTAGGTTACAGATCATCACACACTCACAAAGGCTTGGCGGTTAAGGTCTGATAATGCACAAGTGAGCAATCAAGGTTATTCGCACACTTACGGAGGCTTAGCAGTTAAGGTCTGATTGTGCACGAGTGAGTGATCAAGGTTATTTGTGCACTCATGGAGGCCATGAAGAGTCAGTTAGAAGGTGTCATGTGGTGAGATATGGTGGCCTATGCATAATTAATGTGAGATAAAATACTATATTTTAAAGAAAACTTTTAGAATTTAAATCTACACATAGGCAAGAAATAGCAAGTGGAATCAAATTTATTAAAGATAATTTCAAATGGATATTACAGGAAGCTCCTGGAGGCTAAATATTAAGTGTCATATAATGTTCGAAAGGTATCAAGATGAGGATGTCAATTTTTTAATCCATTTGGATGCATATCAATTCAAATTTTGGTAGTTGAAGAAGAGAGAAGTTTATGATATTTTGGGAGGGAATTGATAGGTGTCAGTGGCTGAATTTGGTTTTCTAATTCTCTATTTCTTTCTTCTTCTCAATTGTACATTGATGGTGAAATTAATGCTACTGAGTAGTTTTCTAATTTTGAGTCTTATTTTTTATTTATTTGTTTTGTAAATGTACTGAATCAGATAGCAATTTAATGAAAAACATTAGAATCCCTTTTCAATACTTGTTGATGTCTTTGTATTTGGTCTTGAAATCTTGTATGTTAATATGTAAGGCATTTTAATGCACTAGTTATAAGGTAGCTATGAGTTTTTTTTGAGTTTCTTTCAAGGAGGGAGTAAATCTTAGAGACAAATTTTGAGGGTTCAAGTTTTCCACATGAATTTGATGTCCAAGTGTTGGAGTGAAAAGAGTGATTTGTAAGGCACTTCATTCAAGTTCTGTGTGTTTGGAGTTAGAGGGTTTTCTGTGGATGTATCTTTATTTGACTTTGGTTCCCAATGGATAAGGCACAGGTTTTTGTTGGTTATGGAGTCCTCATCATCAATTCATAAAATTCAAATCATTTTACTTTTTCATTTTATGAGCTTTAAATGAATGTCAGATATAGTTGGATGGGCAAGAACCCATCTCATGATTCACTGGAAGAAGTGAATCCAATAGGTGCACCCACCTGAGCCTTTGAGCTTGAAGTGAAGGAGGATTGTTTGATCCTTGTTAATTAGCCTTTTCCTTGATAGAATCAGGGAAAAATCGCTAACAGGTTGTTTGTCAACTTCAACAATAGCTTATTTATTTTCAATGTCCCTAACCAATGTATCATCAACTCCAAGAGTTTTTGATAAATCATCAATCATCTTGCCTATTTTCTTGATTGCCTTATGTATCACTATACCTTTCTTTATTTTATCTTTCACTTCTTCATAAGTGTCATACCTCTTTCCTTTAGGATCAATTGGTTTAGCTAGTAATGCTTCTATCTGTTTCAAACCAATATCAATGTCCATCTCATATCCCATAGGTTGAATCCATTCACCTCTTGACTCAACAACCTTGATAGTACAAACATTAGTATATACCTCAAAACATATATTATCCTGATATTTAGCAATTAGTTGAGGTGGAACTTTATATCTCTTATGCATCCTTGCTTGAAATTTCAAAAAGTAATCAGACATAATTGCATCAAATTTGTCTCCTAGACTTTGCATACATTCATTTAATTGATAGATGACTGGCTTATCAATTTTCCATACTATATCTCCAATAGAGGGAAATGAATTATAATAGTAAAAGAAAATACATACAAATAATGAACTAAATTTCAAAGTGTTGGTCTTCGCCTTTCTAATTGTATTGATGTTGTCATCTATTTGCTTCAAAAAAACTTCACAAATATCTATGTGAAGTCCCTTTTTCACTATCTTAAATGCAAGGTCTACTACTCCACATGGTACACTGTCCACTCAAGATGATTGAAATACTCGATAAGATATGATATTGCATGTGTACCTTAACTCAAGATCCTCCATAGTAGATATCCTCATTCCTCTGCCATCCCATTATACCTTGGTTATCTTAGTGAGCTTACCCTTGTTGATTTTATTTATGGCCTTGGGTCTATCTCCAATAGTGAATTGGGTGATGATGTGCTATAAATCCTTTTTTATCTTTATAGGTTCATCCAACCACATAAATTGGTGCACCTGACTTGGTAGAGCTGGTGTTGTAAATGGTTCCAAATGACGTTCCATCTTCTTGAGTCTTTCTCCTCCAGTTTTTCTTCATTTTTTCTCAAATTTCTTCAACAGTAGTTTATGTACTCCTTGTAGATTCATCTTTGGTTGTTGCATCTCCTCGATATCTACAATTCCTTGCTAGGTTTCCTACCTTATGACAGTGGAATCATGCTATGCCAGAGCTCCTCCATGATCTTACGTTATTTCTTCCATGCATCAACATGCAATTTTCATAAATGTGTCCATACCTTCCACAAGATAAACATGAAATCCTTGTACTATAGTCCCATGGTATAGATTTCCTTGCTCGGTTAGTATTTGCATTTTCTTGATTAGGCATCCACTTATTATTTCTTTTCTTTGTTCTACACTCTTCATCCATATGACCATACTTGTTTCAATTCTTGCAATAACCATCAAACTTAGGTTTCCTTGTGTTGTTAGTAAATTTGGTTCTCCACTCAAAATCTTGATGTCCATACTTATTACATATAAAGCAATAACCATCAAATTTAGGTGTACTCGGTACTTTACCTTTTTTGCTTTTGAAAATATTAGTTGTGTGTCTAGGCTTCCCACAATAATTGCATCTTGGCTTCTTTATTTTTGGTGGGGGTACAATAACTTGATCTTTTAGTGGATTAGATGATTCTCCTTTCTCGATAGTGTTTTTCTTATTGAATCTAATTCCTAGTCTATCATTTGGTTGATTTTGATTCTTAAACTATTTTTCTAGTGATTTTAATGATTCTTCATTTCTTTTAGTACTTCATTTTCATCCTTCTTAGCTTTCAATCTTTTGTCCATTCTTTCAATCTTAGCTTTCAGTTCTTGGATCTTAAAATCCTTTCATGTATAGTCCTGATTTGCATTCAAAAGTTGGTTGGTCATATTATAGTGAACTTGGGTTATCCTTATGATCTCATTATATTTCTCAGTTAACTTGATTTCAACTAGTCTTTTGTCATCTTTTGCCATTCTCTTTATATCCTTAATTGTCCTTTTTCCTTCAATCAATTTGGTTGTTCTTATGTTGTTCTCTTCAATATCTTTCTTCATCAAATCCAATATCTTTGTAAGTGAATCATTATTTTCCAATAGTTCTCTTATGGTCGATTCAGATTTATCGGTCGCGCTTCCTTCAGATGTTGTCTCCAGTGTATCAACTTGATCTTGTGTGACCTTTAGCTCATCATATAGTTTCTTTCTTATCCTTAGAGACTTCTCAATTTTATTTCTCATATCAATGATTACCTCTTGTCCACTCTCCAAATCAAATTAAATATTATCAATCCTTTTAGATTGCCTATAACTTTCCATGACTATGATCTTTAACTATCATGTGGTCAAACCTTTAACTAAAGAGTAATTGTTTTACCAATTTTTGGAACAACTATTAAAACTTGGGATTGAGAGAGGAGGGGTGAATCAGTTTCACTAAAAACTTTCTAACCACGTTAACTAATAAACCATATATTGTTGCATATTGATTTCTGATTTCATAACTTTGAAATGAAAGTAATGTAAAGCTTATAAAACCATAACATCAAAACATTAAAAAATAGAACTCATAACACCATGATTTTGGTAATGTAGAAATCCTTGGTTAGAGGACAAAACTGTGGTGGGGATGACACCCACAACCTTCACTAACTGCAGTATAAAGGGTGCTCGGTTAGAGCTACAAAGTTTAGCTATTTATGATAGCTTACCAGGTTAAGAGTATAAAAGACTTGTTAGGTCTACCTAGTTAAAGGATTTTTACAATTTCTACACTTAGATATATACCTTGCTAAATTATTTACAAAATATAAGACCAGTTAAGATCTACCCAGTATTGGAATTTAAATCTCTCAATACAACAATATCAAATTAATTTAACAATATATGTAATAAGTGCATAAAATGTAAATGCTAATTAGAGTCTATGTTCTCTGATTGTGTTACCTCAATCTCAAATAGTAATACTTCTATTCTCTACTATGTTGTAGCTAAATCTCTACTTGGTGCTCTTTTCTCTTCTCTTGTTCTTCAATAACTCCTTTAACTTTCTCAGTAACAACAACAACAACTTCAACTCTCTCTTTTTCAACTTTCTAGATCATCCAATATATAGATGAGATTAGGCCTCTTAATCTTATGCATTAGGTACACTATGAATTTCTCTAAACCTTTACATCTTCTTTACAGCTCGGTGACCATGTTACTTTTACATCGATACTTGTTGTTTTTTCTTGGAAATAACAAACTTTCTTTTGCCACTTGATCTATGCCTTAGATCTTCAATCTGAATTATCTCAATAATTGATCTTGTAACAAATTGTTTTACATGCTTGTAGAATATTAATTAATTCTCTGACAATCCATTAAATGTGATATGATCACATTTTGAATCAATTATCTAACTCGGTTGAGTAACTCCTCTCTCTCAGTTAAATGATCTTCAATACTCGGTGACAATCAACTCAAACTACTATACATGTGCTTGGTGTAGTGTGTTTCTCAGTAACTATAGGTGCTAGGTATACTATCTTTAACTCTTATACTCTATGGACTGCACTTAACTTGTTTGACTATCTCGGTGTGCATTACCGACTAGCCTAATACTTGACTATCTCCTTTCACCGACTAATTCTTCTTGACTCCATGACTTTGAATTAAACTAATGACAACTAAATATTTGTTAATATAAATTCAGAATAACTGAGAGTGGGGTGAATTAGTTATCCTCAGGTCTAGATGTGCCCATATAAAACTTTAAATCAATTTCAACAACTCAGATCTGCTCGGCAGCAATAAACAATAAAAGTGTACAGTTTACTGTAATAATGAAATAAACGTGCAGAAACTTAACAGTAAAACACAACAATAACATTCACACATTTTGACACCATGATTTAACATGGAAACCCAATATGGGAAAAACCACCARTAACATGCTACCAAAATTTTACTCTTCTGAAGTAATGCCCTATGTGGAGTGAACCCTGTTAAAGGTTACAAAACACACTGTCAAATGTGACCTAGTTAAAGGATTTAATCACCCTGTCAAGAGTGGTCTTGTTAGAGGACTTAGAACATTCCAATCTGAATGTCACCTTGTTCAAAGGATTTATACAATGACTGTTAGGTCAACCTAGTTAAAGGATTTGAACTGATACAATGGCTAGAAAGTAATTAGTAGGTGTGATCTGATACTTACAACTTACTTTGCAAATCTAGATCCAGTTTCATCTCTAATGCTAATTCACTGAGTGGCCTCCATTCTCATCTCAAAATTTAGATGTGCTTGGAAATCCATCAAGAAATCTCTCTCTGCTTCTTGCTCTACCTTCTCTGCTAGGTCTTTCCAATCAGTCAATTAACCATGCAACACTTTACATTACACTTCTCCTTGCACTTTGATACTATAACAATAACCACAGTAGGTTATATTATAGCTCTTCATCTGGGTCAAATAAATCTTTTGCCACTTAATCAAGATTGCAGATCTTAGGCTAGGTCAGATCCAACAAATCCTTCTATCTTTACATTTAATTTACTTCTCCAATATAGTCATTAATTAACCATTGAAACCATGCACTAATAATGGTTTCCCATGCATTAAATGAATATGGACCAATGTTAATTAATAATGCATATCCCAATAAAATCAATTATGTCATCCATAGATCTTAAATCTCATCAATAAACAAAATACTGATGCTCGGCATTTCACTGTCTTCCTTAGCATTTCACTGGTGCTCAGCATCATCTTTTCTTTTCTCGGCATCAACTTTCTCTTTGCTCGGCACCAAATTTTCTTTGCTCGACATTGACCTTGTAGTGAACTATCAGTGCTAGATAAAAAATGTATCACTTTGTCCAAGTGCCAAATGATCAAGTACCCTGGTGTATACTCATAACTCAACCATTTCCTTGGTCTTCTTGTTATCTCATTCTTTTCAAATCTTCATCAATCAATGGATAAGGTACTCAAACATATAGCAATAATCTCACCATTTAAGGTTTGACATCAATGAAAAAATAGCAATTGTCTACATTGTAGCAATCTTTCCAACAATCTCCCTCTTTGGCATTGATGGCAACACTTAAACTATAAAACAATAATTTACATACAATCCAAAAAGTGCATGTGTTCCTGATATGAACAAATCTTCATTAATGTCTTTAGCTTCATTCTGACTCCCTCTGTATCTATAATCACACTGATGTTTACTATTCAGCTCCCTCTTTCAGTAATATCTCTCTTATATTTGTTGTTTTCTCTATTGTTTTAGCAATAATCTCCCTCTTTGACAACAATGCCAAAGATGTAGACATCTTTATCATGCAAATTCTTTTGTTCTAATCTTTGTATCATGTTGTTCCTATCATTTTTGTGTATGACTAATTTACTTTTCTATTCTAGTTTTCTACTTCACAGTTTTTAGGCAGCATCCTAAAAATGTGACCTGCTGTGCATCAATGTGTCAAGTGTTCTGATTAAAACATTTGATGCAATAGTACTATTCAGCACTAGTTAGCCTCTGCTAGGGGAATTACCCCCAATTTACCTCTTAGATACTCATGAGCATCCTTGGGTAATTCTTTTGTAAATATGTCTGCCAACTGTTCCTTATTGTTCACATATTCTAGTCTCACCTCCTTCTTTTGTACTAGCTCCCTCAAGTAATGATACTTGATAGCTATATGTTTTCTCTTAGAGTGCACTACAGGATTTTTAGAAATATTAATGGCACTCATGTTATCACAATATATGAAAATTGGTTCTATGATTTCCTCTTTCATACCTTTTAGTAGTATCTTCAACCACACAATGTTTGAATAGTTAACTGTTGCTGCCACATACTCGGCTTCAGCTGTAGATTGTGAGGTGAAATTCTATTTCTTGCTTGTCTAGGAAACTAATCTTTTCCCCAAAATAAATGCTCCACCTGTGGTACTTTTTATATCATCAACATTACCATCCTAGTCAGAATTAGTATAGACTCTTAGTTCAAACTTGTAATTCTTTTTGTAATATAGGCCATAGTCTTCTGTACCTTTCAAATATCTCAAAATTATTTTTACTGTCATAATATGTGTCTCTTTTGGATTAGCAAAAAATATAGCAACAATTCCAACTGCTAATGCAATATCAATTCTACTGTGTACAACATATTGTAGTTTACAAATCATTGATCTGTACATTGTTTTATTTACCTCTTTTGTATCATCATTCTTTGTCAACTTTTGTCCAATAGCCATGGGTGTACTCACTAGTTTTGAGTCTTCCATACCAAAAGTTTTCAGTATCTCCTTGATATATTTTGATTGTGTAATATAGATATCATTCTTCATTTGATGTATTTGTAGTCCAACAAAGAATTTTATCTCACCAAACATAGACACTTCAAATTCAGTTTGCATCTCTTTTGAAAATGCTTTACATATCATATCTTGTCCACTGAATATGATGTCATCCACAACAATTTCAGCCAATAAAATTCCTTTACCTTGCTCTGTCTTCAAATACAGATTGTTGTTTTCATTAGTTCTTGCAAATCCAATCTTCATTAGATAATTGTGTAATCTTTCATACCATGCTCTTGGTGCTTGCTTTAGTCCATATAATGCCTTGTGCAATCTAGAAACCATGTTCCTCTTACTTGGGTAAAAAAATCCATCAGCTTGTTCAATATATACTTCTTCTTCTAGTATCCCATTTAGAAATGCAAACTTCACATCCATTTGATAGACTTGAAATCCTTTGTAGGCTACATATGCAAGTAGAGTTCTCACACCCTCCAATCTTGCAACTGGGGTGAATGTCTCTCCATAGTCAATTCCTTCCTCTTGTGCATAACGTTTGCATACTAGTCTTGCTTTATTCCTTGTTACCTCTCCATGTTCATTCAGCTTGTTTCTAAATACCCACTTTGTACCAATTACATTTTTGTTGTCAGGTCTAAGTACTAGTGTCCATGTCTTGTTCTTTTCTATTTGGTCTATCTCTTCATTCATGGCTTGAATCCAGTCTTCATTATCTAAAGCATCTTTTACTTTTTTAGGCTCGAAATCACATAACAAACATGTGTCTTCTCTTAATTTTCCTCTTGTCATGACTACAGAATCCTTTGCTCCTATGATTTGATCAGTTTTATGGTGCCTTCTTACATATTTTTCTAAAGTAGGCTCTTTCTCAGCTTCATTTTGATCATTCAAGTTCAGTTCAGGGTGAAAATTTGGCTCGGCATATCCTTCAGATAGCTTGGCAGTCACTTCCTATTGCTTAGCAATGTTGTTTTGTGTCTCGGAAGGTGCAGATTGTTGCTCGAAAACTTCATTTTTAGTTTCATTAGAATCCACTTCTTCAGGATATGTTAATGATCTGTAACTCTTAGGCTCAATCATGCTTTTAGCTTCATTTCTTTCTGCATATTCATCAATTCTGACATTTGCACTTTCCACAATTTTTTTAGTGTTAGAATTCAAACATTTGTATGCCTTACTCTTAGTATAATATCCAAGAAATATGCCTTCTTCTCCTTTAGCATCAAGTTTACCATTTATGTTATCCTTCAATATAAAACATGTGCTCCCAAAGACTTTGAAATAACTTACAGTAGGTGCATATCCATACCATAGCTCATACGTTGTATAATTTGTACCTTTCTTGACTTCTACTCTATTCATGGTATAAACAGTTGTACGTACAGCTTTTCTCCAATATTTTTGTGCAACATTTTTCCCCATCATTAATGTTCTAGCACAGTCCATGATAGGTCAATTTCTTCTTTCAATGATACCATTCTATGGTGGTGTCCTAGGTGCTGACATCTCTCTTTTTATCCCTCAGTCATTGTAGAACCTGTTAAACTCATTAGAAATAGACTCTCCTCCTCTGTCAGATCTCAAACATTTTAGAATTTTACCTGTTTCCTTTTCAACTTTTGCCAAGTACCACTTAATAACTGAAATGCATCAGATTTTTCTTTGAGAAACATAACAGTCATCATCCTGGAGTAGTCACCTAAAAATAAAATAAAATATTTGTCTCCGCAGTAGCTTTTCTCACCAATAGGTCCACAAAGGTCAATATGAACAAATTCCAAAATATTCTTAGAAGTATGAGTTTTTCTTTTAAAACTTGATTTAGTCATTTTGCCCAACTACATTGCTTACACATTGCATTCTCAGGTTTCTTTAACTTAGGCATCCCTCTAACTTTTTTTAATTTACTTATGCTTACCAATTTATCAAAGTTAACATGACATAGCCTCTTATGCCATAACCAAACATCATTATATTGTGCAAACAAGCATGTCTCTTCAGCTAAATCCAGGTAGAACAAGTTACCTTTTGTTTGCTCACCACCTCGAACTAAGTCTCCATTGGCATCATAGATATTTGCTTTCCTATGATGGAATTCAACTTTATAACCAAAAGTGTTCGACTATGAAACACTCAACAAGTTATACTTAAGATCATCAATGCAGTATACATCATCAAATCTAATCTTATTAGTCAATTGAATTGATCCTTTCCCTTTGATTCTACAAGGTGTATCATTACCAAATTTAACATGTCCACCTTTGCATTGATCTAATGTTTCAAATTTGTCCTTATCACCAGTCATGTGATGTAAACAACCACTATCAATAATCCAACAATCACCTTTATTCATATAAGAGATTAGTGTAGTTTTCTCATCATCATCAGAATCATCTTTCATTGCAACATACACTACTTCTATATCATTTTCATCATATTTGTCAGATTCACTTCCAGAAGCTTCTTCAGCTATATAGCAAGATTTCTTACCTTTTTCTTTGTAGTCCTTGTACTTTCTGTAGTCTCGAGCATCCTTTCTGTCCTTATATTTGTTGTCCCTTCTTTCATCCTTATCATTCTTGTCAAGACATCTAGCAGCAATATGACCAACTTTTTTACAAGAAAAACAAATAATAGGAATTTTACCTTTGAATTTTCTTTTTCCTCTAGCTAGTCTTCTTGCCATAAGTGCCTCAAGCTCTTCTAGATCATCATTTGAGGTGTCGCTATCACTGTCCACACATTTCTTTCCTTTCTTAGATTTGTTGATAACCATCTATGACTTGAATGCAGATTCAACAACTTGTGGAGTATAGTTGTCAAAATTTGACA
>MU225400.1:509982-532567 GCA_018584345.1 Thuja plicata | reverse complement strand
CTCGGATTCAGCTGTAGATTGTGAGGTGCAATTTGGTTTCTTGCTTGTCCAGGAAACTAATATTTTCCCCAAAAGGAAAGCTCCACTTGTGGTGCCTTTTTATCATGAACATTACCATCCCAGTCAGAATTAGTATAGACTCTGAGTTCAAACTTGTCATTCTTTTTGTAATATAGGCCATAGTCTTCTATACCTTTCAAATATCTCAGAATTCTTTTTACTGCCATAATATGTGTCTCTTTTGGTTCAGCATAAAATCTAGCAACAATTCCAACTGCTAATGCAATATTAGGTCTGCTGTGTTCAACATATTGTAGTTTACAAATCATTGATCTGTACAGTGTTTGATTTACCTCTTTTGTATCATCATTCTTTGTCAACTTATGCCCATTAGCCATGGGTGTACTCAGTGGTTTTGAGTCTTCCATACCAAAAKTTTTCAGTATCTCCTTGATATATTTTGATTGTGTAATATAGATACCATTCTTCATTTGATGTATTTGTAGTCCAACAAAGAATTTTATCTCACCAAACATAGACATTTAAAATTCAATTTGCATCTCTTTTGAAAATGCTTTACATATCATATCTTGTCCACTGAATATGATGTCATCCACAAAAATTTCAGCCAATAAAATTCCTTTACCTTTCTCTATCTTCAAATACAGATTGATGTTTTCATTAGTTCTTTCATATCCAATCTTCATCAGATAATTGTGCAATCTTTCATACCATTCTCTTGGTGCTTTCTTTAGTCCATATAAGGCCTTGTGCAGTCTGCAAACCATGTTCCTCTTACTTGGGTCAACAAATCCATCAGCTTGTTCAATATATACTTCTTCTTCTAGTCTCCCATTTAGAAATGCAGACTTCACATCCATTTGATAGACTTTAAATCCTTTTTAGGCTGCATATGCAAGTAGAATTCTCACACCCTCCAATCTTGCAACTGGGGTGAATGTCTCTCCATAGTCAATTCCTTCCTCTTGTGCATAACCTTTGCATACCAGGCTTGCTTTATTCCTTGTTACCTCTCCATCTTCATTCAGCTTGTTTCTAAATACCCACTTTGTACCAATTACATTTTTGTTGTCAGGTCTAGGTACTAGCGTCCATATCTTGTTCTTTTCAATTTGGTCTATCTCTTTAGTCATGGCTTGAATCAAGTCTTCATTGTCTAAAGCATCTTTTACTGTCTTATACTCAAAATCACATAACAAACATGTGTCTTCTCTTAATTTTCCTCTTCTCATGTAAGGCATATCACTCTTATACATGGTGTGACCATTTGACACAATTTACCCTAAGTTTCATAGATAATTCCACATTTAACCATTTCAAACTCAAAACATAAATTTTACATCTCGGTGTCATCATTCAATCGCTAAAACCACAAAATGTTAATCCATAATAACTAAAGCCATTTTTTTTCCAATTTATCCCTGCATTTCACTATAATTTATATACTAACATATATCCATGTAATGATACTCTTACTATGGGGGAATATATTGTTAAGGAGGAAAGAAAATTGAAGAAGGATTTAACTACTTATACTTATGTGTCCGGTCAACTTATTAACTGGAGTAAGAGCTCTATCTTCTTCATTAACACCCCCAAGGAGAGACAAAGAAAGATTTCAAAAAATTGGGTTACAGTGTTGGGTTCCTACCCTCATCTTACCTTGGATTCTTGTTGAGTTCTAAACCCCTTGATGCATTCTAGAATTCAATCATTGAAATATTTAAGAGAAGTTTTGCTAACTGGAAGGGGGTTCTTTTAATTCATGCTGGGAAAGTTCAACTTTTGAAGTCAACTATGAAAAAACTTCCAGTCTATGTGTTGAGTCTCTTTAAGATTCCCCAAAAATTTGCAATGATGATTGAAAGAATTCAAAAAATATTCTTGTGCTCAGGTTTTGAAGATAAGAAAATATTAAGCTTAGTTTCTTGGGAAAGGGTATGTAAGCCAAAAACATTTGGGGGCTCAGTTTGAGAACTATTAAAAACTTTAATAAACCCTTCTTGACAAACAAATATGGAGAATCTATGGGTAAAGAAAAGAATGGAACTTTTTCATTAGAAATAAATACTTGTTTAACAATCCTACTCTAGAAGAATTCATCCTTTCTAGAGAGGATATGCAAGGATGATATATCTGGAATATTATTTTATATGCAAAGGACTTTATTACCAAAGGAATTAGATGGAAGCTGGGAAATGGTAGGAAAATAGACTTCTCAGAGGATTGTTAGTTACAAATGGACCCTCTTTCAAGTAACCAAGAATGGATCCAAGCTATTGCAAGATGTAAAGAAACTATTGGGGAGAAAGTTAATGACTATTGGAGAGGAAACAAGTGGATCAACTTGGGAAAATTGACAGAGAGCTTCTTCCTCTTCATCTTGTGCAGCAAACATGGTTTGTCAATTAAAATAGCTATGTTAAACTCATCTAGGATTATAAACCAGATGGTGTCTACTATGTGGCCTATGCTTGTGATCTTATGATCTCGGGTGATGATAGACCTCTTTGTTCGAAGATTTGGTATAAATTTATCATCCCTAAGATCAATTTATTTTTTGGATTTTATCCCAGAATAAACCTCTAACTTTAGATAATCTTTGTAAAAGGGGATTATGCTTGCCTAATAGATGCTACCTTTGTATGGATAATTATGAATCTTGTGATCATATTATGATGCATTTCTCATGTTCTTGTATGGTTTGGGAGATAAGTTTTAGAAAAATGGAACCTTTGCTAGTTTTTCCCTCTTTTATGGTGAGATTTTATCACTCAATGGATCTTTCCTTATTCGAATAAGTTGGATAAATAATTATGAAACCTTTATCTCCCTCATTTTAGTTGGTGCATTTTGAAAGAGAGAAAAAATAGAGTGTTTTGGGAGAAATATGCTAAATTTGAAGTGGTAGGCAATAAAATTTGTAGAGGGCTGGAGGAGAACTTCAATGTTATGGTCAACAACAATCCTTCTTTGATCTCTTCTCTAGAGGATCTTGAGAACATAAAAATCCCTCATCCTAGAGATGGAGTCTAGTGGTCTTCCCCTCCCCATGGATGGTTCAAATCTAACTTCAATGGGGCTACTAAGGGAAACCTGAGAATAGAGGGTGGTGGAGGCATCATCAGAGACTAGGATGGTAATTGTGTTGGGGTTACGGCCTTTCCTTTGGGATTACAATCTAATCATAGAGTTGAAGCTATGGTAGCTCTCAATACTATTATGTTAGCATATGATTTGGACTATAAGAACTTGTGGCTGGAGGGAGACTCTCTCAATATCATCAATAATATTAAAGGATTAAGAAAACCTTTATGGACTATAGAGAATAAATAGACAAAATTAAATTTGTTTCTCTCAAATTTGAAAAGTTTCACATAACCCATGATTACTATGAAACTAATATGGTCGCAGATGGGTTATCCAACATTGGGGTTAAAAATGACATCACCCACAAATGGTTTAAAACAAACAATATCAATGATGACATTAATAATCTCATTTATTATGATAAGGTTAATGAAAAGGAGGGAACCATTTGATATAATGATGATTTTGAGTAAAATAAGACAGATTTTATGTACTGGTGAAGTGAAGTGGTAGGAAGAGTGCATTATCATTAATACTCATATTTTTACACACGCTTTGTGGGTGTTTAAGACTGCTTTTGCATTAAAGGCTTATCATTCATAGCTTTGTGTGCCTATTTTGAGAAAATTTGGTCTCAACCAGGATGAGAACAAGTGTAATAATTATATTCTATAGCTTAGTTACATGAAGGAAGATATGGGAGGGGATATTAAGAGAGAGGAACCCTCAGATTGTAAATGGGTTCAGGAAAAAAAAAATTGGAAGAAACTTAAGAAGGGAAGGGTCGAGCAATATCTTCAGTGCTTGGATGGGAACAATAAAGATATTACTATGGAGTTTTATTTAGGCTGGTATAATGGGGTTGTGCACCTTGCAGTTAAATATTTTCCTGTTACTTTGGAACTAATTGCAGAGATTACGAATCTTCCGCTTGATGGCATGAATTACTTCAAAGATAGGAAAATTGGTAAGAAGGATTTTAAGGATTTCCCTAAAATTGTTGAAGAGAGGGCAATGTTAGTTAAGGGAAATGTTGATTTTGTGAATATCAATAATATGAATCTCATCTGGGCTCAGGTCTTGAGGGTAATCATGGAGTATTTTACCTTAGATGAAATATTTTCAAGGGTTTACAACTTCCATTTTGTTCTTGTTAATCATTTCTATAATAAAACTAGGGTTTCTTTCCCCTATTTCTTGTTGAGTTCCTTGAAACAGAGTATCATGGACAATAGAATCAAGTCCATCTCTCCAGACCTTCATGAAGGTCTAGTTTTTCTCATCATTGAGTATGTTAGAGAAAAAATCCTAGAGCCAGTGCCTAAGCATGTTGGAAAGCAGAAGAGAGAGTGTGGAGACAAATTTAAGGAAGAGAGTGAGCCCCTCACCTAATAAGATAACAAGAAAGGATACTCCTAGGAAGAAAGAGGCTCCCATATCTATCTTCAATGAGGTAGAGGGAATGAATTTTGATGATGATAAGGATGATGATACCTCTGAGGAGGAAATCCTGGATAAACATGAGCTTAATAACAAGGATATTCTTGAGAAGGATGATACCCCCATGGTAGAGAATGAAGAGGAGTATGATAATAATTTCAAGGATAATATCCCTCCTTCTCTTGAAGGAACTGGTGATATTTGGTCTGCGGTTTCCAAATATAGTGTTGGAGATGAAATTGTGAAAGACCCCCAATAGGAGACTTCTGAGGATTCTATAAATCTGCAGAATGTTTTGGGTCAGCCCCATATGAAGGACAATAATGCCCAGGAGGGGAGTGGTGAAGATAATATTAAGGGAAATGCTAAAGATGAGAACATTAATAGGGAGACTGAAGATGGGAATGATGTTGGCGATGGGGAGATTAGTGAGATGCTCATGGAGACCAATGTTGATAATGAAAAGGGCACTACCCCTTTGGAGTCTTACCAAAAATGTTGACTCAACTGTTAATTTGGAGGTTGAAGATCATCCTAACACTCCCTCTAAGAACCCAAATATTGAGGTAAACATTGAGAAGGGAAAGAGTACTAAGAATCAAAAAAAAAATGTGAGGCTACATCTCTTTAGCAACAATACATCAACACAATAAGATTCACCAACATGAGCATCTTGAATGTGGCTAGAAGCAGAGCTATCCTAGTCGTCAACCTAGATAAATGGGTGTTTCATGAAATCCAAGAACTGAGTATTAAGTACAAAGCCCTAGATGCTAAGAATGAGGTGCTCAAAGAGAAGGAGGATAAAATGAGGAACGATGTTTCCATGTATAATTGTAAAGGTAAAAATGTTTTTATTGACAATTTTGAGAGTTCTAGTTCTCTTAATGATAAGATTACCAGCATCATTGATGAGAAGCTCACCCCATCCTCAACTAATCTATTAATAATGAGTAAATTCTCAAGAATCTCTTGACCCTCAGCAATGAGGGCATGAAAGCTACTATCACTAACCTTAATGTGATGTATGCTCTATTGGAAGGAAACTAAATAGATAAAAATGCCATTATCATTTATGATGGTGTTGTTAAGCAAGATGAGAATATTTCTGGCCTTGGATCTAGAACAAAGCAAGCACAAAGAACAAAATATCTTCTCAGCCTAAAGATCTTACGAGTCTTAAGGAATATATCTAGAAGATTCAAGCCCTGCTAGTCGATTCTGAGGATTTCCTCAATATACGGGACTGAATTGTGTTGTTGGGTGCTTTTTTATTTCTGTTTGTTGGACATTGTGCTGGCCATTTTTTCTCTTTTTGAGGATGGTGTTGGCATTGTAATATCTTGGGGTTTTCCCTCTTTTGGTTTTATCTTTTCCTTAAGGCATTCGTTATCTTTTTATAATCAAAAATAGAAAAAAAAAATCATATATGGATATGTGCATGATCATGGTGTACCAAACTAGGCCCATAAGTGGCAATAAATTTTCAAAAAATCAGGCTTAGGCAAGTTGATGTGAAAATTTGAAAAAGTTATCAATCTTATATCAAAAAAATGTAAGAAGAAAATATGTATGGAATTGAATGTAGTTCCTAAGCTTCTAGCCCTTTTTTTTAAAAAAAAATTATTATTTATGGTTAAAATTTCAAATTGCAATGCAACGGTATGAAAAATTCAGGAAAACGATAAGAAGTAGGTGTATTTCTCACCACCTTAAACATAATCAAATAATAATATTTTTTACAAGATTCTAGATATAAGTAGTAGACTCATGTTCGGATGTGACACATATTGTTTTTTATTTTTTTTCCAATTAAATAATTAATTATGATTTTTCTGATACAAATTTTCCAAAATAAAAAAACACTCGTGTCTGACCACCTTAACTTAGTCTAAACTTCATAAAATTGAATTTATTTTTTTCTTGTACTAGGCAAAGCATAGAATGTGGCGCATATTTCAAATTTCAAAAATGTTATACCATTTGAAAGTTATAGTTGGTTTTCAATTAGTCTATCAATCGGGAATTCAGAGGTAACTCAATTAGAAAATAAATAATAATTACTTATTGAACTCAAAATTTGACAGCAATTATATTGATGGAAATCTGAGAATCTACTTAAACACCCTTTTTTGTTTCATCAAATTTGGGTGAAAAAAAATTCTCCAGCTACATGGTCGAAGTCTCAAGATCAAAGGAACTAGGGAAAACACGTTTATGGGGTTGGCCATGTAGGTTTGGCATCCCAAAGCTAAAACCCAAATAAAATATTGTTTGTGTCAGAGGTAACATGCATCAGATAGCTATCGGGTACCCGATAGGTATCAGATACCCAATACCTATCCCATACCTGATAGCTATCAGATATATGATATGTAGAACATGCATACATAATTATTTTTTATATTACACTATATATAATATATGTTATCATATATAATATTATATTATATACTATTATATATAGTATATGTTACTATATATAATATTATATTATGTTATATGATATATTATATATTATCATATAATTTTTAATATATATTATATAAACCTAATAATATTATATCAATTATAATAATATAAAATTTAATATTTAAACCTCTCTCTCTCCTAAGATCTATTCTTAGGGGTCATAAGTTCTCCTAGGATATAATAATGTGTCCAAGGACCCCTTATGACCCCTTAGCACCCCTAAGACATGTATTCTTTGTTGGAAAGTGGTTCATTTAGGAGTGTTCTAGAACATTTAAGGGTTGTCATTTATGGAAACACATATTTTATGGATGATTGCATAGTGTGAAATATAGTTTTTGAGTTAAGGACTAAAAAATGACTAAGTTCACGAAGCAGAGTTATAGGGTACATAAATACAATTTTGTTCAACGAAGACAGTATATGATGAATAAAGACATGAAAGCTTTAGAGAAGCTATTTTGGAATATGTGTGACCTTCAGTTAAGATCTCTTATAATTTGGAGTTGATCACAGTAAGTTATAGTATGATGAAGACATGTAAATATATAGAAACAATGATACAGGGCAGATGAACAATTGTAATGATTGAGGGAGTATAATGCAAAGTCCAAACGTGCTATGTTGGATTCAGATTTTGGATTACCTATGTTTTGATAGTATATGATCACTGACTTGGTAATTACTTTTTGTATAAGTATTAATTCTATTTTGAGATGTAATTGGAACTTGAAAGGATATGTAACAATGTATATGTAAGAAGAGATTTTTGAGAAGCGATGGATGTGAGTGATATGTGATAGATTGGTATGGATGTGAAGAGTTTGATGGATGCATTGTGATATCAAAATCACTTAGATGGTAATGTGAACTACAACTAGAACTACCTAAGCATAGAAGATGCTTGTATTTTTCATTCATGATAAAGCATTGTAATAGAATATCAATTTTGATTGTATGAGAAGTGTGCTCATTATACCTTTAACAGGGTTTTGTATTCCTCTAACAAGGAAATGTACTAATTTAATAATCATCTCCTAACAAGGCTAGGTCTCCTAATAGGGATAATATACTTTTAGTGCATATTTGTGGGTACCATCCCCATCGGGGTTTTCCCTTGGCCAGGGTTTCCTTGATAAAAAATTCATGGTGTTATGAGTTGTTTGTTTTATGTTTATGTTCTTTTGATTTCAAAAATTATCTGGTTAAGTTTTAATTTACTTGGTTTAAGTTTAAAGTGTTGTAATACTGATTCACCCCCCCTCTCTCAGTATTACTTATTATTAACAATTAGTATCAAATATTTTGGCCCTTGGAGAGAAAGCCTAACATCTTAAGGGAGATCAAGATGGATTCTAAAAGTTTGGAAGAAAACTTTGAAGCAGCACTTGGAGACCTGGATAAAGCTAAAGAAAAAAATGGTGACTTGAAATTCAAATTGAGAAGGGTAGAGAGATTCATCAAGAAACTAAAAAAACAACTTGAACATTCCAGAAATTAGAGACAAGATCTTATGGATAAGATAAAAGAGGATTCTAACAATAACACATCAGATCAGATATAACATCTCAAATAAGAGAAATATTCTTTGAAGCTTGATCATAAAACTAATTCCCTTCAGACGGCTAAAGAAATTCAATGGGAAAAGGATGATAGAAACAAAATTGAAGAAACCTTAAAAGGTGATAATATTCAGATGGGACAAATGTAGACTGAACTTGATCACTACAAGAAAAAATATATGTAATTAGAGAAATATAATCAGATCATGAAAGGAGAACTTGTTGAAGCTAAGAAACACATTGAAAAAATTCATATGAGAAGTGATAAGATTGATGAGCAGAGAGATAGACAGAAACCTAAAGGAGACATGACTGGAGTTGGATTCGATGAAGTTGAATGTTCAAAGACTTGGGAAGAAAAATCTAAAGTGAAGACTTGTGATGAAAAATCTATTCTTGAAAAACCTAAAGAACAGTTCATACCTTTCAGAGGTAGATGCTTTGGATGCAACAAAATTGGAAACATGAAGAGAGACTGCAGAAATAAAATTCCTTACAAATCCTTTGACGACTATTTCAATAATTTTCATGCATATGGACACATGAAAGTAGAATGCAAGAAGCCTAATCAATCTAGAATCAAACAAGATTACATAAGGAAGAAACATCAGCTAAGATCACATGCTACAAATGCAATAACTTTGGACACATCGCAAGGTATTGTAAGTTGTAGGTTAATTAGAACATACAACCTCCTACATGCTACAAATGTAACAATCCATGACATATAGAAAATTGTTTTAGGTACAATGAATTGATAACAGAAGAGGACCACCACCTATGGTTATAAAGAAGAATATTGGTGATACAATTAAGAGTCATGTAGAATACATGGATGAATTAAAGGGTCATTTCAGAAAACCAGAAGATGAAAATAGTGGTAAGGTATGGAAGGTAAAATAAATAAGTGAGGTATTGGTTCAAGGAGAGTAAGTAGATGCTACTGAGCCTTCACTTTATGCTAACATTTCTACATCAACCTAGATGGCCAAGGATGGCCTTAGGGGGAGCATTGGAAAGAAACATCAAAAATCTATCTAGCCCGTGATTATGAGTAAGCTCTTGTGAGATTAGCAAGAGTATGAGGAGATGTTGTGAAACACATATCTGAGATTGCATTTCTTTAGATTCTATATCCTATGATCGCCAAATTGTTAATCGACTGGATTATGTATAGAGATGATTTTATTCAGAACTATGTCAGTTCTTTACACAAAAAATATAAGGTTAATCAAAAGAACTTGTTTAAACATCATTCAAAGAACAGACCCAAAGGAGAATAGAGATTAGAGAAAAAGAAGCAAAAAAGCAAGTGCGTTGATCATTTGATCGAAGAAAAAATTCTCCAAATAAATAGATAAAAGGTATTTAGATCATTTGGAAATCTTTGGTTATGGATACTCCATTAATTTTTGGTCACTGAAAGGCCTAGGTATAAGTTTAAGAAATACCCATTCAAATCAACTGAGAATGATCCTGAACGTGCATTTTCACAAACACCCTATGACGTCCTACATGTCAAAGAAAATAGGGTTTAAATTCATTGTAGGTATGAATCTCTGGGAGATTTTGAGATATATTCAGAGATGAAGGACATGATTTGAGTAGATGGAAAGATGAAAGCTGATTTCACACACCTTGAAAATTTGAGTATCATGCAAATGACTGAACTTTACAAATTTAATGAAGAGAAATGGATTAAAATCATTTTGAGAAGAGTTCAGGACCGTTTCATTTGGCTTGGAGATTAGCCTATGAAGATATTGATGCAGGAGCATCTTGGGTTCTTGGCAATCCTATATCAATCAGAAATATGTTTGTTTTGGTTCGGTAGCTTGTTGGAGATTGTTCGATAAAGTGCTTGGTAACTATTTTTTTCACTCGGTTGAAGACATGTTTTTCACTCAAGCTCGATTACTTGTTTCTGTCTTTCTTTACCAATGGGTCTCGGTAGTTGCTTGGCTACTCGGTGGTTTTTCACTGAGTTATCTCTGTGCTTAGTTGGCTTCCTTACTGAGTTGTTTATTTTGATGTTGGATCTTCTAGCCAACTTTTGTATTTTATTTTTGTAGCTTAATTAATGTTTGGATCTCCCATTGGGATGTGTGTGGACCTAAATATGGGTCTTTTATGTTTCCTATGTTGGATCTTTAGGATCTGAGTGTTGACCTCTTCGGTGGACTCTTGTATATATTTGGTTTTATGTTCTTAGATTAGAGAGGTTTTTGGGGATAGAAGATTAGGTGTTAGCAGATTTGGATCATAGTTTTGTGACCTTGCATGTATGAAGATTATTCTGTAAAATATCTGAATATATATGGCTGAAATTGAGAAGGCCTTACAGCCCGACATGTATGATGTTTAATGAAATAATATAGAGTATTGTTGTTTCCTATCTCCCTTTTTTGTGGTGTTTCTTCCATGTTGTTCTGCAAGTTGGTTTGGATAGTTGGGAGTGCCTTGTGCCCTGGTCTTCCTAGCCTCCTTATGTTAGGTGGTTTCAGAGAAAAGGTGAGATCTAGGTTCCTTCTTGTAAGCCCTAACCTGAGTTGGTTGACATTATTGTGGGGTAAAAGATTGTGATCTGACCTACAATTGTAGAGGGTTTCAAGATGGTTCATGGGAGAGAAAATGTAGATCTAGGTCTAGCTAATATGCTAAGATAGATGGTTGCAATATTGGAAGTTGTTGAGATTGCCCAGTGCAAAGGAAGACATCTTGAAGATGTTAGTGATGATGAATTTGAAGAAGTAAAAAGGATAAGTTGCACCTACACCTGTGATGGATCAAGAAGAAGAGAGATTCCTGAGAGCTTTGACAAGCTTGAAGTCCAAACCTCAGTTTATTCCTCCTAAGTCTAGTGGGAAGTTAAATTCTGATGAGTTGATAGACTAGATAATCGAGATGGAAAAATACTTTGAGTATGAGAATGTATCAGAGGAGAAAGTAAAAATTACAAGTACAAAGTTGAAAGGTCATGCATCCTTGTGGTTGGAGTATCATCAATTAGATTAAAAGAAGAAGGGTAAAGATAAGATCGAGGTATGGGGTAAGATGATAAAAAAATTGAAAGGAAAGTTTCTACCTTAATATTACCAAATTAACCTAGTAACATGAATGAAAAGTTTGAAGAAAAAAGATAGCTCAGTAACATTAAACTGAGGAATTTTATAGATTAGACATCAGATAAGGACATGCTGAAGATGAAGTAGAAAGAATAGAAAGATATTTGAATGGGTTAAGAAGTTCCATATAAGATGAGATTATCTTTGTAAAGATGGAGAGCATTGAAGAGGCATATCAATTTGCCCTAAAATTTGAGGAGAAATTGAACAAAATATATGAGCAAAGGAAAAGAGGAAGAGGTGGTAGATTCCCTAGAGGAAAAGGTAGATCTCATGGTGAAAATAGTAGATCTAAAAAAGAAAAGACAAATCCAGACACGTATCAAGACAAAGGAAAGATTGAATGGAAAGGTGGAAGTTCATTCTGAGGAAGAGGCAACTACTCTCGAGGTGGTTATAGTAGAAGAGTGTTCTAAGGAACTTGTTACAATTGTGGTGAAGAAGGACATAGACCTTTTGAGTTTACCCATGCAAGCAAGAAAGTTGGTAGTAGAAAAAATTATTTGGTGCAAGAGGAGTCAATGAATAAACCTGAGAAGGAAGGAAATCTAATGATAAAAAGGATACTTTGGAGTGAGAAGGATAAGCATGATCCTGTAAGGAAAATTTTGTTCAAGATCATATGTAGAGTTGCTGGAAAAGTTTGGAAAGTAATTGTTGATAGTGGAAGCTCAAAGAATCTAGCATCTGAGGAAATGGTCACAAAGTTGCAATTGGAAATAATGAAGCACCTGAAGGCCTACCAAATTTCATGGATCAAGGATGAGCATACATTAATGGTGAGTGAACAATGTTTTGTGAATCTAAAAATTGGGAATTATTATGATAAGGTGTTGTGTGATATTATGCCAATGGATTATTGTCATATTTTGTTGGGTAGACTTTGGCAATATGATAGACATGATATACATGATGGAAGAGTGAATAGATATACTATTTGGATTGATGGTAAGAAGGAAATCTTGTTACCTTTGATTGAAGAATCTTTTGTACATCTATGAAAGTTTGTTTAATGGAAGTTAGATGATTTGTTAAGGATTTGAAAAGAAATGATATATGTTATGATTTGATTCCTAACAAACCAAGTAGGAACAAAGAAGATGAAGTTCCTACAGAAGTTGGAAAATTTCTTACCAAGTACAAGGAGATCATTTCAAATAATGTACCTAATGGTTTTCCACCGATGAGAGATATTAGTCATTGTATGGATCTGATTCTTGGAGTTAGTTTACCAAACAAGGCACCACACCGGTTGACACCGATTAAGAATGAAGAACTCAACCGACAAGTTCATGAGTTGTTGAACAAGGGTTTAATTAGAGAAAGTTTGAGTCCATGTTCAATACTAGCTATATTGGCACATAAGAATAATGGAGAATGGTGAATGTGCACTAATTAAAGAGCAATCAATAAGATCATAGTTAAGTATAGGTTTCCTATACCGAGGATGGATGATATAATGGATTGTTTGAGTGGAGAAAAATATTTTAAAAAAATTGATTTGAGGAGTGGATATCATCATATTAGAATCAGAGAAGGTGATGAATGGAAGACTTCTTTCAAGACAAAAGAAGGTCTGTATGAGTGGTTGGTTATTCCCTTTGGTTTAACTAATGCACTGAGTACATTTATGAGGTTAATGAATGAGGTTTTGAAGAAATTATTGAATAAATGTGTGATTGTATACTTGGATGATATTCTAATATTTAATATGACTAGAGAAGAGCATTTGATG
Organism: Thuja plicata; assembly: GCA_018584345.1. Taxonomy (NCBI): domain Eukaryota; kingdom Viridiplantae; phylum Streptophyta; class Pinopsida; order Cupressales; family Cupressaceae; genus Thuja; species Thuja plicata. Next base: position 519,122 of record MU225400.1, on the reverse strand, counting down.
CATATAAGACAAGTATTATAGAGATTGAAAGAGAAAAACTTGCTGATAAATTTGAAAAAGTGTTCCTTCATGAAAGAAGAACTTGTGTATTTAGGTTTGTTTATTTTAGTTGATAGTTTGAATATGGATCCTGAGAAGGTTGAAGCTATACTTAGTTGGCCTACACCTAAGAATGTCAGTGAGAAGATCATTTCATGGATTGGCAAGTTTTAATAGGAATTTTATAATAAATTTTAGTTCTATTTGTAATGCTATGAATGAGACAATGAGGAGACAAAACAGAATTCAAATGGACACATGGAGCTGATAAGAGTTTTGATACTTAGAAGTAGAAGGTTCCTAAATTTTTTGTATTTACCTTACCTGATTTCAATAAGGTATTTCAAGTTGAATGTGATGAGAGTGGAAGTGCAATAGGAGCTGTGTTGACTCAAGAAGGTAAACCTGTTGTTTTCTTTAGTGAAAATTTGAATGAAGCAAAAAGGAAATATTATGTCTATGATCAAGAATTCTATGCTATTGTTCAAGATCTGAAGAAATGGAGACATTATTTGACGTTGAATGAATTTGTGTTGTATACTAATCATAAGTCTTTACAGTATTTGGGTAGTCAGAATAAGTTGAATTAGAGACATATGAAATGGGTACATTATTTGTAGAGTTTCATGTTTGTGATAAAGAATAAGAGTGGAGTTTCTAATCGAGTTGTTGATGCATTGAGTAGAAGAAGATCTTTGTTGACTGAAATGAGAATTGAGGTTCTTTGTTTTGATGACATAAAGCATTTGTATGAAAATGATCCCGATTTTTATGAGCAGTGGAGAGTGTGCAGAGAACCTATTCCAAATCAACCAAGTAAGTATGAAGACTATTTCATTCAAGAAGATATGTTGTTCAAAGGTATTCAGTTGTGCATACCGAGAGGATCAATAAGAACTAATTTGATAAAGGAAAAACATAATAGTGGTTTGGATGGACATTTTGGTATTGATAAAACATTAAATTTTCTTAAGGAAAGGTATTTTTGGCCTCAGTTGTATAAGGATGTTCAGAATTTTGTGAAAAGTTGTGGAGTTTGTCAAGTTGAAAAAGGAGTAAGTCAGAATACTCGATGGTATACACTAATTTCTATTCCTGAGAAACCTTGGAGTGATATCAGCTTGGATTTTTTTCTTGTCTTACTGAGGACAGAAAGAGGTAATGATCTCATATTTGTTGTTGTGGATAGATTCTCTAAGATGAAACATTTCATACCATATAGAAAAACATCAGATGAAGTACATATAAAAGATCTTTTATTTAAGGAGATTGTCAGATTGCATGGATTACTGAGGAGTATCATCTCTGACTGAGACAGTAAGTTTGTTAGCTATTTTTGGAAAACACTTTGGAAGAAGTTGGGCACTGATTTGAAGTATAGTTCTACATTTCATACACAGACTGATGGACAAATATAGGTTGTAAACCAAAGTTTGGGTAACTTGTTGAGATGTTTATTTGGAGACACACTGAGTAATAAGGATTTGATATTAGCACAAAAAGAGTTTTCATATAATAATTTAGTAACTAGAAATACTGGAAAGACATATTTTGAGATTGTTAATGGCACACAACCGAGAGGTATTTCAGACTTGAGAGATATTGCTGGAGAAGAAAAGAGAAGTGATGAAGGAGAGAAATTTTCTAATTTTATGAAGAAATTGCATGAGGAAGTGAAACATAAGTTGGAGAAAAGTAAGTAGAAATACAAGGATTGTGCAGATAGATCAAGGAGACATAAAAATTTTGAAGTTGGTGATGTATTTATGGTTCATCTAAAGAAAGGTAGATTTCCTAGTGGAACATATGGTAAATTGAAAATGAAGAAATTTGGTCCTTGAAAAATATTGCAGAGATTTGACAATGGAAATTCTTATGAAATAGAATTACCCGATGACATGGATATATCACCTAAATTCAAAATTTCTGATTTATATGAGTATCATGAACCTGATGAAGAAGTGACAGTACCAAGTGATTATCCTAAGAAATAGGTAGAGGATTTTGAGAAGATTTTGAAACAGAGAGTTGGCAAAAGTACAAGAGGAAGGGATTACATGGAATATCTGGTCAAATGGAAGAACAGACCAATTGAGGACTCTTCTTGGATTTCTTAATCTAAGTTAGATTCAATTCAGCTTGTACCTAACTCCTGATTCAGAGAATCATTTCTTTTAACCCCGAGTGTCTGATGCGAGAGCATCTTGGGTTCTTGGAAATCCTGTATCAACCAAAAATATATTTTTTTGGTTTGGTAGCTTGTTGGAGACTACTTCGTAAAGTGCTTGGTAACTAATTTTTTTCACTTGGTTGAAGACTTGCTTTCCACTCGAGCTCAGTTAGTTGTTTCTATATTGCTTTACCCATAAGTCTCAATGGCATTCTTTACTGATGGGTCTCAGTAGTTGCTTGGCTACTCAGTGGATTTTCACCGAGTTTTCTCTGTGCTCAGTTACCTTTTCACCGAGTTGTCTTTGTGCTCGGTTGCCTTCCTTACTGAGTTGTGTGTTTTGATGTTGGATCTTCTGGTCAACTTCTGCATTTAATTTCCATGGCATAAATAATTTTGGAATCTCTCATTGGGATGTGTGTGGACCTAATCTGGGTCTTTTTTTTTTCCTATGTTGGATCTTTAGGATCTGAGTATCAACCTCTTTGGTGGACTCTTGTATATATTTTGATTTTTGTTCTTAGATTAGGGAGGGTTTTGGCGATAGAAGAATATGTGTTAGAATATTTGGATCATAGGTCTAAGACCTCACATGTATGAAGATTATTCTGTAAAATATCTAAATTTATATGGCCAAAATTGGGAAGGTGTTATAGCCTGACATGTATGATGTTTAACAAAATAATATGAAGTATTGTTGTTTCTTCTCTCCCTTTTATGTGTTTTTGCTTCTGTATTGTTCTACAATTTGGTTTGGATAGTTGGGATTTCCTTGGGCCTTGGTCTTCCTACCCTCCTTGTGTCAGATATGAAATGATTTGATTCATAGTATAACATGTTTGGATAATTCTAGAGTTATTCCTGTTTCAGAGAAAAAAATAAATAAATAGGTGGAAACCCTAACATATTCCTAATGGGATAAGAGAGAGATGACTATCAATGATATATTTCAGCAAGATGTCAGAGTGGTTTCAAAAATTCTTGGATACAAACTACATTACAATAGTCAACCTAACTCAGTATCTGCAATAGTGATTTTGATGTCATACAGAATGGTTAAGGAAAATGTTAAATATAACCTTTGTGAAATACTTGCACTACATTTTTTGGAGAATGTAAGGAAAATTAAGAAGGATAAGTCAAATACATTCAGTTTTGGATCTCTATTGATACACATGTATATTCATACTATACATATTTTTCCTGGTATGCACCCTAGATCTTGGAAGGATAATGAACCCACTAGAATTCAGATCACACAGAGTTATAGAAGACAAAAAAGTACATGGGTAGATGGTTAATTATTTGGGATGATCAAAATCTTGTAGAGATAGATGAAGTAAAGAGATAGGATTCCTAAGGAATTGGTAGAGAAGTACAAAGATACAATCTATTTCATAGTTGAAATTGATTATGTTTGCTTGGAGGTAGTGCAACCTAGGATGAAGTGGTGCTATCCTCTAGGATATGAAGTCAGTTCTGAGGTCTTGACTATGCAAGTTGAACACATACTATCCTCATAAATTGATCCATCCCAAGAAAGGTAGGGCACATATGAAGAGAATTCGGCAAAGATAAGGGAAGAACATGCTAGAGGTGTAAGAAAGAGGAAAGTAGAGAACTTGGTAGATGATCTATCAGCCAAGGCTGGTATAACAAAGGATGAGATGAAAGAGATAAGAAAGAACATGATAGAGAGTGTTTCTAGATTGATGAGCATCACTCCTGCAACCCTTCCACCTCTAGAAGTTGAGAAGGTAACTATTCCACCCTCTACTATGATTAACATATCTAAACCAACACCTACACCACCAAAGAGAACATCATAGCAAGAGAAACTTATGGAATTTCCAAGAAGGAATACAAGGTCCAATAAATAGGACTCTCCACCTAAAAGATAGAGGATGAAAGTTGAAAATAAAGGAGAAGAGAAGAAAAGAGAAGAGAAGAGTCTAGATGTGAAACATCTCTGGAAACCTGACATAAAGATACTGGAGAAGAGAATAGTTGAGAAAGGATATCTTAATACCTTGTCTAGATTCTATGTAAGGTATGATGCATATGATCATACTTTGATTGAAGACATGATAATAAATCACTTTATTACTTTTAAGAAGAACTTATTAGAAGTTTAAGGTAGTATACCTGAGGAGCTCTATGATAAATTAGAGCTGAGGAAACAAATTTTTGGAAATAATGGAATGGTGTACTAAGAGGGGAGGATTGAATTAGTACCCTCAAAAATTTTATCAATTAACCTTTATCCTTTTAGTAATCAATTTTATTACCAACCATTTGTGTTATCTTATCTTTGTGTATGTTATATAAATTCATTAACTCAATAAGCATGCAAAACATTCATAGAAACATTCATGAAATGTATAGACACACGATACAATATTTGGTAACACAAAAAACCCATGTTAGAAGGTAAAAACTGTGGTGGGGATGAAACCCACAAAGCTTCACTATCTACAGAATTGAAGGGGTCAGTTAAGGCTTACAATTTTGATCACTTATGATGATCTACCATGTTAGGAGTATTATGTAGAGATTGGTTAAGGTATACTTTTTTAAGATCTTTAACAACACTTTTTAGTGTGCACTCGGTTAAGAGATTTACAAAGGATTGTTAAATCCACCTTTCTTGAAAGGGTTTCTTCTATTTTCTACACCTGTTAGAATGTAGTCAAAAATATTCAGTGACTTGAGTGTATGCAATCTACAACTACTGATTATAGATCCATTAAATTCACATGTACAATGTATCACCTAATGTGATCGATTAATACCTATCTTTCTCGGTAGCCTTGATTCTCGGTTCTTGATAACCTATTTCATCTTTTATTGTTCTTCTTCTTGAAACTCTTAGTCTGATCCATAGATGTTCTCTTTGGCTACTATTATCCTCACATCTGTATGAAATGAATTATTACACATCTATTTATACAACAAATTGACCTAATTAAGCTTCAAGTATTACAAATATAACTTTATGATCAAAGGTTTACAACTTGACCTTGGTCTCCTAGTTTGCATGTTTTCAATCAGTTAGACTGATTAAAACAATTACAATTACATTGCTTGTCCCTCAAGAAATGATTTTAAATCAAATCAAAATGCTAAATATAAAATATAAGTATTTTATCTGACATGGAAGTCAGATCCACATTTCTTGGGATATAACTGACTTTCGGTGACTGATGCTCGGGTTGCTCTATTGTCTATATGTCAGTGTTCCTTCTATTAACTATCTGTTAGGTTCCCTTGCTTTGTCAAGTTCCTCTACTTTCTGCTCTATCGGTTTACACTTCAACATTTTTGGGTTGAACTATGAAAACTATGTCGGGTTTCTCTTGTGATCTATCTTGTCGGGTTTCTCTTGAACTTAACACTTTTGGTAACCTTTGTTATTTGTACTTTCAATTTGTACTAAAATCTTTTCTTTTGGTGTAGGTGTTACTGATGGTTCAAAAAAAAATTTCCCTTTGCATACTAATGGCAAAATGTGTCATCAATCTTCCCCTTTGACATTAGTATCAAAAACTAATATGTGTAAAATACTAAAATGTGTAGTATGTACACCATGTGTTCACCTTGGCATTATGACTCCCCCTATGTATATGTTGGTATAGTATATGTATATACATGTACACTTGTATTTATACTATACTCCCTTTTCACCTTATCTTCATATCATTTTCCCCTTTGTATCATATCATTCACCCCCTTTTTACTATTGTACATATCATGTTCCCCCTTTTTTTATAGTAAGGGCAAAGGTCTATTCTTACAACTTATCAAAAATATGGGAATGAGAATTGTTCATGTCTTCCTATAGTTTCTCCCATTTATCCTATAGGTGTTCAAGAGCCATTTGCTCCAATGTGATTCAGGCAAGCATATCATAGATGTTGTCTTCTACAGACATCTCTGGGGTGGTAATTAACTATCTTTTTGAAGTCATGTGTTGTTGTAGAAATGTAAGATTTGGTAGCATTAGAACCTATAGCTCGGTAACCTCATCTCTAAACTTGGTTTCTGCCTCTAGAATTTCCTGTCTCAACCTTCTAGATTTCATAATATTTTCCAAATGCATCTTGATTGCATTGTCATTTGTGGTTAGACTATGTACACTTGTATTTAGATTAGACTCTATTTGTGGAATCTTATCACTATTTTGCTTAGTGAATTTCTCTAAAGTGCACAACTTTTGTATTAAGGTAATAGCTTCAGTAATTATTGGATCTACTTCATTTGCAAGTTCTGAGATCTTTACCTTGTTCTCTACCACTTCTTGGCTGATATTTTTTGTCACTTTGTGTTGATATTTTTGTTCTACTCATTCTTCAATTGCTTTTTCTGCATCTACATTCTAAGATGTGATAGCCTCCGTTAGAACAGAAAGTTGATCAAGGATGTGGCCATCTTGATCAAAATCTATGTTAGGCACTATTTGTATCAATATATCCCTTGTATTTTCTAACACTAGGGATTCTTTATGCTCCTTCCTTATCTTTTCTTGCATAGCTTTCCTTTGACATATTTCCCCATACTCTTGGAGAGATTCAAAATCCAATGTAGAAGGATCACACTTTGGTATTTTAAATGATTTCATTGAGTGTTATCTACATCTTGATCTTCTTTGTCTTCTTCTTCTTGGATTCTGAGTGGGAAGCACTTGAATGTCGCACCAAAGAAAGATCCTTTTCTTGGTCAGATGTGCTTGATGAAGTCTTTTGTGGTGTTGTGTCTTTTTCCTGTTTCTTGGTATTTTCCTATCACTTGGGAGTGGACGTCTCCACATCAACCTTTGGTTTATCTAAAGCATCTCCTTCGATATCCTTAGGATTAGCATCATCTTTATTCTCTTCTTCACCTTTGCCTTTTTTTTCTCCATCTATTTTTTTTGCTTCTCCATCTACTACATTTTATTCATCAGTTGTATCTTTCTGTTCATCATTACCCTTATCCTCGGGTATGCTTGCATCAGGATCGGGTGAGTTTTCCTTGTGTGAGATTATGTTAATAGCTTGTATTAAAAGTGGCATTTGGCCTATTATATTCACCTGTGTAGCATTTGTAGTTGTGTCTTGTTCATCGGTTTGGGATGGGACAACAGTGACATCTTCATCTTTATGTACCTCATCTGTAGGATCTCCTCCAGTAATATCAATGATAGTATTATCAGGCCATTTTTCATCTACAGTGTCCATATCCTTGTTATATTTTGTGTTAAATTATTCTTCATCAACATCCTCATCAGTTATAAGAATATGTTCGGGGCTCGGTTTAGCCTGATCTTCTTCATTGTGTGGCTTGTCGGTGAGTGTTATTTGTGGCTCAGGACTTGTGTCTTTTTTAGGTACATCAAGTATCTTTCTACATTCATCCTCACTTTTTATGTCTAGCTCAATTAGATGTCCCTATACCCCTTTGTAGGCTCTTAACTTTGGTGAGAACCTGTTGGAATATTTCTTCATCATTTCTTCAATCTCTTCCATCTTTGATTTAGGTGGCATAACTAAAACTAGGGCTCTTTTCCTTATTTGTTTCTCTTCCTTTAGAGCATATGTCCACCTAGATGAGAGTCTCTCTAGAAGTTCTTTAGGCATTTTGTCTTCAAACTGTATTGGAACATATTTGAATATGCTCATCATTTTGATAATTGCCTCCTCTATCTTATTTTGATCCTCGGGATCCAATGTTAGTCATTTTCTAAGCTTAGGGTTTGTGATTGAACCTGACTTGATGGTAACTACACATACCTCATCAATTGTAGAAGGAAGTGTGTTCTTGATAGATTGTTCATCTGTTTCGGTGTCCTCTGTGTCTTCCTTAGTTCTGGTTAGCCTTCTTCTTTTTGTCAGGGCCTTTTTCCTAGTTTAAGGCTTTCTTTTATAGGTCCTTACTTGACCTTTCTTGACAGGTGGTGAGTCTGCGTTAGCAGTTTGACTCCTTGTCCTTTATGCAGCAGTTGTTCTAGGATTTTTTGGGGATGGTGCATCAAAATCTGTGGGTTTTGAGTCACCCACCTTCTCAACTTCACTGATAGGTGACTGACCCTTGGTTTCTTCTTTCTGTTATGTTTCCTCTTCATTTACCAACAACTTTTTCTTCAAAGTCTTAACCATTTTCTCTTTCTTTCTATCAATTTTATTCACAACTAAGCCAGTTTTTATCATTTCCTTGGCTTCCTCATAAGTTCAAAAATTAGGTTGTGAATTTTCCAATGGTTAATTCAACAATGCCTCAATAAAAAAATTTCTTGATCTATGTTGATTTCATAGTCAAGTGGAGCTAACCATGGTGTCCTTAGAATAGTTGGCTTGATACAGGTGTTATCACTGTCCACCATAAAGAAAAATTTAGTCTTGTACTTTTCTACCAATTTTTCTAGTATCCTCATCCTCTTTTGCATTCTATCTTTGAATCTAGTAAAGTATTCATCCATGACTGATTCAAAATTATCTCCTAGTGATTTGATGAACTCACTAATTTGTGTGGTCACTAGTCAGGTAGTGTCCCATTTGGCATTACCAATAGATGGGAAGAATTCTTGAAAATAGAAAAATATGCACATAATGAGTGAACCAAACTTACATGAGTTAGACCTTGTAGTCCTGATTGTCCTCATGTTCTCATCTAATTTCCTTAGTAGAAGTTCTGATAGATCTAAATGCAGTCCCTTCTTAACAATTTTGTGTTTTGTATCCACCGCTCTGGATGCAATATTGTTCATCTTGCTAGCCTGAAATATTTTGTATCCTAAGACACATGCTCCAAATTTAATTTCATCATCAGTGATGGTGGATACAATTAATCCTCTTCCATCTCATACTACTCCTGTGTTCTTTTCAATGTTGGCATGAGGGGGATACCATTAATCCTCTTCCATCTCATTGTTAGGGATTTTTCTTGTATGAATCAC
>MU225400.1:479152-495146 GCA_018584345.1 Thuja plicata | reverse complement strand
AAAATAGAGTATCATATTTAATTTATTATATATTTAAATGGATACATGTATATGTATGTAACCATGTACATATATATTCATGTATTTAAATATGTAAAACTTGTTTGTTTAGAGGGCTACTACTTTAGTTTCAATAAATTTTTTGTTGAGAGATGCATTTAATAAAATTGACCAGCAACTATAATAGCATTAAAATGTATATTTGAAGAGGTATAAATAGTTTATTTCAAAGATACAAAACATATTTTTTATTTGTTTTACATAAAATAAGAATTTCATCTATTCAAATGCAACATTTATTAAATTCAAAACTTTGTAAGATTTACATGGCTTTCTTATGAATACAAGTTTTGTTTAAACTTATTTTATAAAACTTGCAAAAAAAAAATTAAATAGCAATACAAACTTTACAAGGCTGCAACTTCCTTTGAAGCAAGAAAACATAAATTACCTCAAGGCTTTTACACAACATCATAAAATAAACAACAATCTTTTCTCATTTTCTTCCAAATTTAATCTTCACTTTGTAGGAGGACTAGGGCTTCCACAAATCTGCAAAAAAGGAAGATATTTGAAAATACCATGGGAGCTCACCTCCCATCCTAGGTCTCTATGAGACCACCCCTGAGATAGAGGAAACAAGAGTGGATTGGGTGACACACATGCACACACAAAAATCAGCAACATTGCATTTCAACATAGACACCCTCCCAAGTTTATTTTCACATTGGGCCACCTTTGGACCTGTATCAAAGAAAATATGGATAGGGTTTAGAAAAATGGATATTTTCTTATAAAATATACCCCTATGCACATATTATCAACCTTACATTTAATTGTAATGATAAGGGGTGTAAATCTGGAAATGTTTGCAAAGAATAATGGAATAAAATACATACCTCCAAAAAATAATCTATTGAAAACCCTGTCAAACGGTCTTAGAAACTCTTTACTTTCTTGTCCCTAAACCAAAACTGTGAGATCTACAAAACCCAGAAATCTTTTTCTTTTCTAAGAAAGGTCAATTTTGACCCAAAAATGAATGTCACCTTTGATCCAAAATTTCTGATTCTCACCCAAAATCTCCGATTCTGACCCAGAACAAAATGTCGATTCTGACCTAGAAATGAATGTCACCTTTGACCCAAAAAAAATTATTCTGGCCTAGAATCTCTGATTCTGACCCAGAATAGAATGTCGATTCTGACCCAAAATGTCCAACAGAAAATCTATTTCTGGATCCTGATAGTTTGTCGAAAAGGGTATCCGAATCTGCACTTCAATTTGCTATTCTTAACCTGTCCTACAAGAAAAATGGTTTGTATGTTTAGGGGGAGGGTTTTTCCTTGGTCAAACCCTATTTTTTGGATTAACTTTAAAGTATAATTGAAATTGCATAAGTAAACAAAGTAAATGAACAAATTCACCTTGCTTGTATAGAAACCCTTGTGGTGGATTCAAATCTGTGGATCCACAAGTATGTATGCACCAAATGGATGTAGGATGTATAATATCGGATGTAGGATGTCTCAAATCAATTTCTTGTAGATCTTCAACACCAATCTTGAATGGATCTTGGAAAAGGAAGAGGCTTGGAGGAAAGTGGATGGAGAATTCTTCAATAAGAGGGCTCCATAGAGCTCAAATCCTTCAATGGCTACCAATGGATCTCCTTGATAAATTAAGTGCTTGAAAGTTCTTGAATGCATGGATTCTTGAGATTAGATAAATGATTCAATAGATATTTATCTTTCTTCAAATCTATCTTCTTAGCTTGTTCTTCACACTTACATTTCACTTCTCAAGTCTTAGATTGTTTGTGCCTTCGTACTTAGAGAAAATAAGAGGAGAAGGCTTCCTTATATATGAATTTAGGGCACAATATTCTAGAGAAGCCTACATAGGAGAATTAAATCCCAATAAGACCTATATCCCTAGAAGTTGAACTATATTAAATATAATTTCAAGAGTCATTGCTCTGAAGACCAAAATAGTTGACCCGGAAGCAGGAATTAAATCTTTCCGAAGCCCAACATCCGAAAACCCTGGAAATTTGAAATCTGGACCCTAGGTCAGAATCAAGGTTGATTCTAACCTAGGTTAGGGTCAATTTTGACCTTGACCTAGGTCAATTTTGAGGTTGACCTTGACCCAGAAAGGTCGATTTTGACCCTAAGGTCGAAAATCTCAAGTTTGCAATTTAGGATGCTAGAAACAGGCCAGAGAGAAGTGGGAAATGGGGCAGAACAGGGGGAAAAGACATATCCAAGTCAGAGACCCATTCAAGGTGCTTTACATGACCCCAAACCACTTAATAAGAGGGATAAACTAGTCTACAATGGAAGTGATTCCATTTTCTAACTATACATTTATCCCCCACTTTAGCAAGAGTATGGACTCGATGCAAACTCTCAGTAAAGGAGATCATAAGGAAAAGATAATCTTATTGAAATCAAAAGGGAAAAAGGAATCCTCAAGCCTAGGGACTCAAGTCTTTATGAACCCTAAGATTATGATAAGAGAGACATCACCAGTCAAAGAGAGAGAGAGAGAGGAGTGGTTATCTCACCCAGTAAGACGTGTGTATCTCACTGTGAACCACAAAAGGATAGGATGGCCCACCAAGTAAGCTCTTGATAGTAACCCCATAAATTTGTGCACCTTCTGGCAGCTTTGTGCATGTATGTACTGTGTCTTCTAATGGATTTTATGAAGTACTCATGGATCCATATCCTTATATCACCATGGAATAGATTTGTAAAATGTGTATCTCTTCAAGATTTATCAACTTATGTGTGTTACCTTCTGAGGATTTAGCATATTGAATTGTAATTGAATGCGCATCTCTTCAAGATTTAGAAACTTATGTGCATTAAATTCAAAGGATTTAGCATACTGCAAAAAAAAAGGTTAGAAAAAAATGCATAATATAGAACGAGGGAGGCCGTATATATGCCCCCCTCCTTAAGATGGAAAAATACAACTATTTTGACATGTTAAGGAAAGAAAAGAACAACGATAAATCCTTCTTCAACAATAAGACAATATCCATAGATAAAACCCATTCCAAGCCAAGAAGTTCACAACTCCTATGAGGCCATGGAAGGGATGAATGCAAAGAGATATCATGCAACAAGTGAAAAAGTAACCCTTATGAGGGATAGCACACTATTCAGTTTCAAAGGTGATAGATTTATCAACCATGGAAACCCAATGTCAAACAATGAAATAGGTTATGATCAAGGACATAGATCCTCAATGTAAACCAAAATTTTCATGTAGATTGGATATCACATAATAGATAGATACTGCTTAACCAAGGGAAAAGTGCATCCCAGAAAGATAGAAAAGAAGGAGATGGCATCCTTGCCCCCCAAGCATAGGATCAAGGATGAAAGGGGACCTATTATATCACTCACGATACTATTCAAGACAAAAAAAAAAAACCCAAGGATTAGGCTAACGTTATTTACATAATGTAGAGCTCCATAATAGGAACATAAATTTTATTTAGAGAAAACAAGATTGAAATACAACTCATTGCCACATGATATATAAATAACTTTATTATCAATGAGCTGACTAATCTTATAATGTAAAGCTTGACATTCATTAGTAGAGTGATCATGAAATCTATGATACAAACAAAAAGGAAGAGTCTTCAATTATGGACTACGTTTCTTTTTGTGTTTAGGTCTAGTAATCATCTTAGCACGAAGGAGTTTAGGCAAAAGAACTTTTTGGTCACAATCCTTCATAGGGTCATCATGTTTTGAAGTGTTATTTGAGATGTTAACATTGATATTTTGTTGAGGATTAGATCACAATCCATAATAATGCTCATGCCCCCCAGCATTTGAATTCCTGGTTTATGCTTACCACATCCTTGACCATGGAATCCTTGTTTAACTAGTAAATGATAACCAGGACCATAAAAAGAAGCCATAAATGAAGGAGTCAATGGAACTTCAATATTCAATATGTCATCACTAGTAGGTTTGACAGATTCATAGTGGATAGAAGCAATGAAAAATTTATTATGAAGGGAATGAGAATTAGAAGTTGCTCAAACTCTCTTTTTTGCTTCATAAAATCAAGATTAGAAACTTTATACTCTCCAATAAAGGTAGGATTAAAATCCAAGGTTCCCCAATCATCTCCAGGAAGGTCATTAGAGGAAGAAGGATTACTATTAGGAATAGGAGTATTGTGGGTTTGAATATTCAAACAAGGATTTGGCGCATCATCTGCATGAAGTGTATATACCATGTTGTTGTGAATAAACTTGATTTTATGATGAAGGGTGGAAGGAACAGCATGCATCTCATGAAACCAAGGTCTACCAAAAAGGAGTTTATAATTAAGAGGTCTAGGAATAACATGAAAAGGAGTATTAAGAATGACTGGACCTACTTTGATCGGTAAGGTAATGATTCCCAAAGTGTTCTTATCAATGTTATCAAAGCCACGTATAGGAGCATTGTCAGGTTGAATAGTTGAAAGATCGGCTTTAATCGCTTTGAGCATGTCCATGATACAAATATTAATCCTAGATCCATTATCAATCAAGGTCCTATGAATGATACTCTTATTGATAGTAACAGCAACCATAAGAGAATTATATTGATTCTGAACTTCTTTAGAAGGTAAATCCACAATGGCTTCATGAGGAAGGGAGTAATCAACATCCAAATCCAAAGGTTCATCCCAAATAGGAGGATTATCATCCCTATCAATAAAGCACATTGTAGGAGCACCATAAATCACTAAATATTGATCCCTAAAGGGGAAAGAAGGTAAATTATAATCTAAAGTAGGCTCATAGAAAAGACACATATTAGGAGAAGAATTAACATCAATCCTCAACTCATATCCATAAAGAGAAATATGATGGAGAGAAAGATTAAAGTCATCTTCTTTCTCTAATATATCCTTACAAGGTAATACAAGAGAGGACAAAGCAACATCAAAAATACTAAATAAAGTCTTTCTAGGTGTAACATCATGCAATGGTAAGGTAAGAGGAAGATGTTGTGTAATCCCAAAAGTTATAGAAAGATGTTTGGAAAACACTTGAAACAACTTGTGCAACATGATAACGAATAAAGAAATGCATAGAAAATAGATTTAAATATATCCAAATGCATTCAAATGAAATCTATAAGCATGAAAAATGTAAATTTTTTTGTATTTTTAAAGAAATGTTGTGATTTTTTTTATTTTTGACATATAAATGCAAGATCATAAAAGAAATCTACTTTTAAATGCATTTAAGATCTAAAATCTAACACCAAAAAAGAAAGAGTTGTCTATCACGGGTTCACCAAAATGTATAGGAGAAAATATGGATAGGGTTTAAAACAATGGATATTTGCTCATAAAAGATACCCCTATGCACATATTATCCACCTTACATTTAATTGTAATGATAAGGGGTGTAAATCTGGAAATGTTTGCAAAGAATAATGGAATAAAATACATACCTCCAAAAAAGAATCTACTGAAAACCCTACCAAACGGTCTCAAAAACTATTTATTTTCGTGATCCTCAACCAAAACTATGAGATCTAAAAAACCCAGAAATATTTTTCTTTTCTGAGAAAGGTCAATTTTGACCCAAAAATGAATGTCACCTTTGACCCAAAATTTCTGATTCTGACCAGAACAAAATGTCAGTTCTGGCCCAAAAATGAATGTCACCTTTGACCTAAAATTTTTGATTCTAGCCTAGAATCTCTGATTTTGACCCAAAATAGAATGTCGATTCTGACCTGAGATATCCGACAGAAAATCTATTTTCAGATCCCAACAGTTTGTCGAAAAGGGTATCCAAATTTGCACCCCAATTCGCTATTCTGAACCTGTCCCTGCAATAAAAATGGTTTGTTTGTTGAGGGAGGGATTTGCCTTGGTCAAACCCCAATTTTGGAATTAACCTTAAAGTATAATTGAAATTGCATAAGTAAACAAAGTAAATGAATAAATTCACCTTGCTTGTATAGAAACCCTTGTGGCATATTTGAATACGTGGATCCACAAGTATGTATGCACCAAATGGATGTAGGATATATAATATTAGATGTAGGATGTCTCAAATCAATTTCTTGTAGATCTTCAACACCAATATTAAATGGATCTTGGAAAAGGAAGGGGTTTGGAGGAAAGTGGATGGAGAAATCTTCAACAAGAGGGCTCCATAGAGCTTGAATCCTTCAATGGCTACCAATGGATCTCCTTGATGAATTAAGTGCTTTAAATTTTATGGATGCTTGGATGCTTGAGAGTAGATTAATTCTTCAATATATATTTATCTTTCTTCTTAGCTTGTTCTTCACACTTAGATTTCACTTCTCAAGTCTTAGATTGTCTCTGCTTTCGTACTTAGAGAAAATGAGAGGAGAAGGCTTCCTTATACATGAGTCTAGGGAAAAATATTCTAAAGAGGTCTACATAAGATAATTAAATTCCAATCAGACCTATATCCCTAGAAGTGGACCTATATTAAATATAATTTCAAGATTCATTGCTCTGAAGATCGAAACAACCGACCCAGAAGCGGGAATTAAATCTTTCTGAAGCCCAACATCTGGGAACCCCAAAAACTTGAAATCTAGACCCTGGGTTAGAATCAAGGTCAATTTTGACCTAGGTTAGGTTCAAGGTTGAGCTTGACCTAGAAAGGTATATTTTGACCTTGAGGTCAAAAACCTCAGGTTTGCAATTTAGGAAACCAGAAACAGATCGGAGAGAAGTGGGAAATGGGGTAGAACAAGGGGGAAATCTAGGTCCAAGTCATAGACCCATTCAAGATGTTTGAAATGACCCCAAACTACTTACCCAGAGAGATAAACCATTTTTCAATGGAAGTGCTTCCATTTTCCATCTATACAGGACCCATATAAGGGGTGAAGGTGGAAAATGAGCCAATTAGGAGATGCCATAAACAAAACTTGATAAATATACATATGCCTTCACAAGGCTCTCAATATGAAACCAAAACTTTCACTCTTCTCACAAATATTTCTCCCCTTATCACCCCCAAATGATAGATAAAAACAATGGCACATGGAGCCCATACATCCATGCCTTATCCCTCTTCTCCTTGAGAAGATACTCTACACTAAGAGGCATTCCCAAGACCCTTCACCCACAAGGCTCTCTACCCTCCCAAGGGTGAGTCTAGCCTTTCACATCCCAAACATCACACAAGGAAAGAAAACAAGTAAAATAGAATAAAATCCACAACACAACACTCATACATACATTAACAAGAAAGCAAGAAAAGTCATGGAATCCACAACACAACACTTAACTACAACATGATAACAAATCTACCAAGAGCAACAATGCAATATTGGAAATTCATAACATAAGAGATTTCTTTTGGCTTGAGAGCACCAACCTTTCTCCAAGCTAATGGAAAAATGAGATGAAGTTGAGCACTTTTCCTTCCTTAAGCTTTTCCTCTCCTTAGTCAAATATCCCAGTCTCACTAACTCAACTAGCAGTCTCCAAGTTTGGAGAGTGGGAAAGCAACCCAAACTTTCCTCCAAACTCTCACTAAAAGGGCTCTCTCACCAACTCCCCACCTACTAATCATAATTAGAGATGACTTGATTCATCTTTTTCTTCCACCTTGTCTCCTCTCAAAAATGAAAGGAAGACCAAAGTTGTGGAGAATATGGTGGTCATGTCATTCTTCAATTTTTGCCACTCTAGAAAAAGGGTACTTTAGGAGGGCCATAAATGAGATTTGGAAATTCATATGGTAAAAAATTAACTCATAACCCATAGTACACCTATAGAGATAGCTATTTTTAACCCTAACTACCCCCTTGGGCTCATTCTAACCCCTATAAACCCACTAAGAGTTAACCCACGAAATTATGTGATGGGACTCAAGGTTTGACTCCAAAACAAGTAACCCTACATAAAAATAGTACATGGTGACTCTAGTTTAAGTGTCTAATCTCCTTTTACTCCCATGGGCATGCCAACTCACTTGCACAAGTGTCAATTGACACCACAAAAACACATCACATTTACACAACACTTGGCATGCCTAGTTGGAATTACACAATGAACATATTACAATAGCATACATGCATATTCACAATTACAAAATAAATCACTAAACAACAAGGTTATATCTCTTTGTAGAGTTAACCTTGTTTCTTTACTAAATTTCACATAAATCCAATCTTGTTTCTCTGGTTTGAATCCATGGTCTATTCACCTGCACACTCGATCAAAGCATCAGTAGTCCAAGGAAGAAATCATATATATAACATTAATAACAATTTGATGTATCTAAATAGTCATGAATTTAAAATAAATTGTTTCCATAATTAGGTCATCCACAATTATATACATGATCATTCTCAAAATCCTATAATCACACCTCCTCTAACATTTACAATTAACTATAAAAGATCATTTGCAAAATTTCAAATCTTTAGTGCACATTCATTTACCACATAACATAATTGAGATTCCAAAACATAGAATTAATAATCCAAATCCTTCTACTATATCATAACATCAAGTTCATTGTATTATAACCATATAAAAGTAAATCCTAACATCATCACATTATATAGAATGTTATGAAATCACTATCCAATAAGTTAATGTATCAAAATTAATGTAAAGACTACTGCATGAATTTTGTTTGTAATGGCATTTTGGACAACAAAGCACGAAGCTCTCGAAGTTTTAGACTGTTGATGGCTCCTCGATATCTACGGTTTCTTCTGCACGATCAATGGGTAAATTTGCATATGCTTATCGGTTTTGGTGGTCTATTTCTCATCGACATTTTGGCCATCTTTTTGGAGGCATAAAATCTAACTTTTCAAACTTGTTTAAAGTTAAACACCAACCCGATAGGAGCTTCATATTGGATGTGTGTGTCAAAGTTATTTTGAAGCTATTTTGAAGGGTTCATTTTGCTTTTCCCTCTTTGTAAATGTTAATTTGATTTAAGTTGTTGAGCAAATTCTATAGTTTTGATCTCGTTGCTTTTTGAGGTCAACTAAATATGTAATAGTTAGGCTTCTCGCTTCTGCATACCATTGTACTGAGTAATGACGTTGGGTTTTCTTACTGGCTCTTTCCCGACCGAGCTCTTGAACCAGTTTTATTATTAATAATAAAAATATTAGTGGAGACCCCACTTTTGCCTAAAAAAAAAAAAGTTAATGTATCAAAATAATGTATCATCCTGGTAACCAAAATATAAAAATATTAGTTGTGGTATGATGGGTAGGGGTAGGACCTCACATCCTCCCCCCTAGGCATGAACTTCCTCTTGGAGTTCATCAAAATGATGGGGGTACTCATGTCTCATACATGGTGTGTCCTCCCATGATGTTGTGACCTCATCATAACAATCCCACTAGACCCTAACCTATTCTAGATCTCTACCTCAAAGGGCCAATATTTGTTGAGCCAAAATGTGAATGGGCTCCAAAGCCATATGCTTATCCAACTCCACCTATAAGGCATCCCAATCAATAATATGAGACTCGTCAAAAATATATTTTTGCAATACTAAAACATGAAACACATTGTGGATGCATGACAGGCTAGGTAGCAGGGCTAGATGATAAGCAACTGGACCTACTCTCTCCAAAATCTCAAAAGATCCTATAAATCAAGGTGCAAGCTTAGAGCCCTTTCAAAAATATATTGGACTCTTATGCAGGCGCACTCTCAGAAAGACCTTGTCTCCAACCATATAAACTCTATCAAACCTCTTTGCATTTGCATATTTATTTTGCCTATCCTGAGCCTCTCTAAGACATTGTTTGATAAAATCTACATGTTTCTCCATGTCCCTAACTAATTCTGGCCCAATGGATACTCTTTCCTCAATTTTGTCCCAACTCAGTGGTGTCTTACATGGTCTACCATATAAGGCTTGATAAGGAGGCATACCTAGTGACATGTGATTCCCATTATTATAGGAAAACTCTACTAAGTGTAGGTACTCCTCCCATCAGGATTGATGATACATCACATACATACACAACATGTCTCCCAATACCTCGTTGACCCTCTATGTATGTCCATCAGTCTTAGGGTGATAGACTGTACTAAAATTGAGCTTGGTGCCCAATGTTATCTGAAACTCTCTCCAAAATGATGATGTGAAGAGAGAATCATGATTGGATATAATCTTACAAGGAATTCCATGAAGCCTAATAATCTCTCGCAATAATACCTGTGCTACTGCAGGTGTTGTGAAGGTGGTGCGAACGGGGGAAAAGTGGGCAACTTTGGTCAACTTGTCAACCATCACCATGATGGATTCATGGCAGAACGAGGACATAGGGAGACCAATAATAAAGTCCATGGAAATAGTATCACACTTCCATTTGGGTATCTAATATGGCTGAAGAAGCCCACCAGGGTGGCTGTTCTCTACCTTAACCCTCTAATACTCAAGAAATATGGCCACAATCCTAGAAATATGCAATATCATACCTGGCCAATGATAAATTTTCCTCAGATCTTCATGCAACTTCTTAACCCTGGGGTGTGCTTCATATGGTTCTCTATGAGCCTCAAGTATAATTAAAGCATGCAACCCACTAGAAGTAGGGACGTAAATGTGACCCCTATGGCAAAGAATTTCATCAAAATATTAGGAATAACCATCATATTTCCCCTTAAGGGGTCTCTGGGATCAAACCAGCTGACAACACTCTGAATAAAACTTAGCCTCATGCAAGTGTTGAATTATTTGATCCCTTAAATCAGGGTCAATAGTCATGGAAGAAAGCTCATGTTGCCTTCTACTCAAGGCATCTGCTACCACATTCTGATTCCCCTTGATGTAGTGAACATCAAAATCATACTCACAAAGGAATTACATCCACCTCCTATGTCGTGCATTAAGGTTCAGTTGGGTAAAGATGTACTAAAGACTCTCATGATCAAAATGGAGCTCAAATTGGTGACCCAACAGGAAGTGTCTCCATCTCACCAAAGCATGTACCACTGCAGCAAGATCAAGGTCATGGGTAGGATATTTGAGCTCGTGAGTCTTGAGTTTCCTAGACTCATAGGAAATATCTTGTCCATCCTACATAAGGACCACTCTAATTCCATCTAATTATGCATCTGTGCATACCACAAAGTCTAGTGAAGGGTCGGGCACAGCAAGGATGGGTGTGCTAGTAAGGGCTCTCTTGAGCTCCTAAAAAATATCTCTCGCACTTCTCCGACCATTCAAATTTCTTTCCCTTTCTATGAATGGATGTGATGGGGTGTGCCACTCTAGAAAACCCTTCAACAAACTATCTATAATAGCCCGCTAACCCCATGAAGCTCCTGACTTCAGTCATAGTGGTAGGTGTTGGCCAATCCATAACAACTCTAATCTTTGATGGGTCGACTATGATCCCATCACCTGATATAACATGTCCAAGGTAGTGGACCTCTGATCTAAACAAAGCACACTTCAACAAGCTGCCATACAATTGGTTATCTCTCGATAACTACAAAACCTATCTCAGGTGCTCCTCATGCTCCTGCTCATTACAGGAATAAATCAAGATATCATGCAAGAACATGACTACAAATCTGTCCAAGAAGGTGCGGAATACTCCATTCATAAGGCTCATGAAAAAAAATANCACTTCAACAAGCTGCCATACAATTGGTTATCTCTCGATAACTACAAAACCTATCTCAGGTGCTCCTCATGCTCCTGCTCATTACAGGAATAAATCAAGATATCATGCAACAACATGACTACAAATCTGTCCAAGAAGGTGCGGAATACTCCATTCATAAGGCTCATGAAAAAAAATAGAGAATTTTTTAGGCCAAATGGAACCACCATAAACTCATAGTGACCATACCTCATATGAAAATATATCTTTTAGATGTCACTCTCCACAATCCTCAACTAATGGTACCCTAATTTTATATATATTTTTGAGAACACATGGGCACCCTATAGCTGATCAAATAAATCAGGGATCCTAGGAAGTGGATACCAATTCTTAATTGTTTCTTTGTTCAACTTGTGGTAATCCATGCACGACCTAATAGATACATCCTTCTTCTTAATGAAGATGATAGGTGCTCCCCATGGTGAAACACTAGGATGAATATGCCCTTTCTCCAAAAGCTCCTCTAACTGAATCTTGAGCTCATTGATCTCATGAGTGGTCATCCTATAAGGGTCTCTAGATATTGGCTTAGCTCCAAGGACAAGTTCTATATGAAAATCAACTGCCCTAGGTGGCAGTATACCAGGTAGCTCCGATGGGAAACATCTTCATACTCTCGCAATATTTGGTGATCATTGAGGGAAATTTCCTTCTCCTCCTCCTCTTCCTCTATATCACTAATGGTAATTTCAAATAATTGGAATCCCTTACGCATACACCTCTTAAGATACATAGAAAAGATCGTAAGAAGAGATACAAGCCTCTAAACTCCTTCTACAGTCATGGGAGTACCAAAATCATCCACACATTTGACTCTCTTTTGTCTGCAATCCATCTTGGTATTGTGGGCACAAAGCTAATCCATGTCAAGAACTACATCATATGAACCTAGAGGTGTAATGCGTAGATCAATCATAGTGGTCATGTCTCCTATCTATATCTGAAAATATCTAACTACATAATCAACTAACACTCTAGCACCCGAAGCTAACTCAACCTCCCAATTTACCTCTTGTCTAGTTGTCACTAGCCCACAATGCTGCACTACAAATGGAGAAATGAAAGAATCAATAGCTTCTGAATCAAATAGGATAGTAATAATACTACATCGGGTTGTACCTACCACCTCAATAACTATGGCCTAGTGCTTAGCTTGGCGGTTATCAACCGCCACAAAAAATCTATGAGAACGACCCATGTCTCCCACTGTAGGCTTTGAAGTATCTTCTCTCTGACTTCCAGCTGTCTGTCCCTGCGGACACTCTCTAGAAAAATGACCCATGGCACCACAAGAGAAATAAGGTCCTTGTGCCTGAATCTGAATCCCCTGAGGCCTAAACTATTGTGGTCCCCCAGTCCTACTGGGCCCATTAAAACCACCTCTAGAGGACTGTTGAGTCCTAGGTGGAGGTGTAAAAGGTGTATGTAATCTCTGATCTCATCTAGGTCCCTATGTTCTCCACTGTTTGGGCTTAGAGCCCTATTGTTCCTAAGGTATCCTAGATCTCTGACTCTACTAAGTCTGCTACTGAGAGGTTTTGAAAGATCCTGATGAATGCCTTTGGTTCCCCTTCCATGGGGGTCTTTGATAACTAGAAGTCTGTGATGTAGGGGTTCAATTTTGTGACCAATCATGAGGTCTACCATGGACCTCCTCTGCTATTAAGGCTTTCTCTACTACCTCCCAAAGACTAACTGGGGCTTCCATGCATACAGATCCTAAAATAGCAACATTCAACCCCTTGAAAAAGTGGTTGACCCTAATCTTCTCATCTCTCATGTAGTCCACATGGGGCAGGAGCTTGAGAAACTTTCTCTCGTATTGTAACATTGTAAGTCCTCTCTGCTGGAAGTCATGAAACTTGTCTATGTGACATTGCCTAAAGTACTTTGATAGATATCGGTCTCTAAACCTTTCTAAGAAGGTCTCCCATGTGATGGTGTCCATACACAGGTTCCTCTTAAGTTCTTATGTTCTCCACCATGTAGAGGTTGTCCCTCTCAGAAGATGAATAGAAAAGTGTGCCCTCATATTTCTCCCATAAGGGCGAACCCAAAGCATCGCTCCAAACTCAAGATCCATGCCTCAGCCTCGCTCCCATTTGTGGATCCTTAAAAATGGTGGTGGCTTGAGTTAAAGTTACTCCCCAATCAGATCTCCTACATCTTGGGGTGTTCTCGTGTCCACTCTAGGTACTACCTCAGGTGGTGGTATTGGCATATGCATTAACTCTACCTCATGGTCAGCATGACCCTCAGCATGACTAGGTGGAGGGATACTACTCTGCTCTCTGATAGCGGTCCTATGCCCTTTTGACTCTGGCTGATCTATAAATGGTGGCAGTCTCTCCTAAATGATACATACTAGGTTTTGCAAAGCTTCCAAAATATCCTGATTAAGATTTGGAGGGGGCTTGAGAGTGGGATCTTGATTCCCCCCAAGTACCTCTACCTCAGGCTCAAGATCTACTTGTGTCAAGGAGGTCTGTGTATGACCTATCCCATTTTTGTGAGCATTACATGTGATCAGAGGCATCCTATACAAAGGTTTAAAAGTTATGAGTTAAACGTAACGAGTTTAGGTTCCATGGGTTGAAACATGGCTCTAATACCAGAAATGTCATGCCCAAAAATGGAATGCAAAAACACAACTTTTTTTTTTTTGAAAGCATATCGATTTAGGGATGAATACTTGAGAAAGGCTTACCAAAGTTTACTAAACAGGATAATGAGTTTACTTGGTTAAAGAACATAGGTTATGTCAAGCGGTTAAGTGTAACCGTTGTTATTAGGGTTAATGGGAATCATGATGAATGTCAACATCCCTTAACCCATTTGTTAGAGGAGGTTGACTAAGTTTCCAGTTGAATATAATTAACCATCTAGTCAGATGTTTCTCAGAATCAAATATGTGGAGGGAAACTATTTAATGTTAATATCACATTGGTATACATCTTGCTAATTTAAACCACCCTAGGAAAGACGTCAAAAAGATCCTAGAACTAACATTACCTTGTAAGATATCCCTAAATAACTTTTAGTTTTAATTATTATTTTAATAGAGTTTGAAGGTGAAAAATTACTTATTACACTAGGATAAATCGAATCATGAAACCTACTTGAACAATTACTCTTTTCAATAGGATTAATTAAGTTCTAACGTTGTAGATTAAATATTTTAACAATTCAATTATGCTCATTAATTCCAATTAATATCTCCATACAATGTTTCAACTATGTTCCAAAATTTATTTAAAAGAGAACACAATTTAATTTTTATTATGATGAACCAATTAAATCTTATTTATTGAGAGTATATTAATATAATAGGTTTATTTAAAACCCTTGATTAAGACTTTTTACAAAAATGTCACTAAATAAATTCCTATAAGAATCATATAAACCAAAAAATCTATGAGCACTCTTGATCATTTAAATACATTTACAAATATTTTGTTAGATACTTAATTTAATTTTCATCCCGTAATTTCCAAATCCAATATATAGAAAATTACAATAAGTTAATCTTAAAAGTTACTCTTTTAATAGTGTCTAGTTAAATTAATAAAAACAATAATCTTCTCAACTAAGTTCATTTCATAGGCCCATCTAAATTACTTGATAATCTAATTTAACTTATTCAATTAGAATGCTCCACATTGCAAAGATTAATATTTAACATAATAAGTTAATTAAATGATTCAAATTACTATTTTTATTTAAATCATTAAATAAATTATCATTCTAAAATTACCAAATTTAAATCTCAAATTCATTTTTACTTTAAACACTAGTTTGAATTGCATCTCGTGTGAATTAGGAAGAAGGAATTTAAATTAAATAAGCGCTAAAATATTCCCCCTCAAAAGTGGTTTTCTTAAAACTTCCCACTTAGAACATGGCTAATATAATAATGAAAATAAAGTCAACCCCATTATTGCAAAGCCCTAACCCTAACTCAAATTTAGGGTTAAGATAAATTTACAAACCCTAAAGTAAGCCCTATTTTCATTTCTTCTCTTTTCTCTTCTATCTTTTTGTTCAAACCCTAGAATTTTTTGTTGTTTCTTCTCTATTCTAGTTTTCTTATGTTGCGGGTCAGAATGATGAAGCCATGGAGGAAGAAAAATGATATATATTTATATATATTTAAATGTATGTATGTGTGTGTGTGTATATAATGTCTGCCTTTACCGTATTCTAATTTTTTTAACCTTATATCTAACCGTCTTAAGAAAAGCTTTTATATATATATATATATATATATATATATACGCAAACTGTATATATATATAAGATATGTTATTATT
>MU225400.1:466252-478736 GCA_018584345.1 Thuja plicata | reverse complement strand
TATGATAAAGGCAGATATATATATATATATATATATATATATATATATATATATCATATGCATAATATAATAAATTTTAGCTCTCTACATAAAAAAAATTAACAGCATAAGGAAAGATTAAAATAGAGTATCATATTTAATTTATTATATATTTAAATGGATACATGTATATGTATGTAGCCATGTACATATATATTCATGTATTTAAATATGTAAAACATGTTTGTTTAGAGGGCTACTACTTTAGTTTCAATAAATTTGTTTTTGAGAGATGCATTTACTAAAATTGACCAGCAACTATAATAGCATTAAAATGTATATTTGAACAGGTATAAGTAGTTTATTTCAAAGATACAAAACACATTTTCTATTTATTTTACATAAAATAAGAACTTCATCATTTCAAATGCAACATTTATTAAATTCAAAACTTTGTAAGATTTACATGGCTTTCTTATGAATACAAGATTTGTTTAAACTTAATTTATAAAACTTGCAAATATTTTTTTTAAATAGCAATGCAAACTTTACAAGGTTGCAACTTCCTTTGAAGCAAGAAAACATAAATTGCCTCAAGGCTTTTACACAAAATCATAAAATAAACAACAATCTTTTCTCCTTTTCTTCCAACTTTGATCTTCACTTTGTAGGAGGACTAGGGCTTCCACAAATCTGCAAAAAAGAAGATATTTGAAAAGACCATGGGAGCTCACCTCCCATCCTAGGTCTCTATGAGACCACCCCCGAGCTAGGGGAAACAAGATTGAATTGGGTGACACACATGCACACACAAAAATCAGCAACATTGCATTTCAACATAGACACCCTCCCAAGCTTATTTTCACATTGGGTTACCTTTGGACCCATATAAGGGGTGAAGGTGGAAAATGAACCAATTAAGAGATGTCATAAACAAAACTTGATAAATATACATATGCCTTCACAAGGCTCTTAATATTAAATCAAAACTTTCATTCTTCTCACAAAGATTTCTCCCCTTATCACCCCAAAATGATAGAGCAAAACAATGGCATATGGATCCCATACATCCATGTCTTATCCCTCTTCTCCTTGAGAAGAGACTCTACACTAAGAGGAATTCCCAAGACCCTTCAGCCACAAGGATCTCTACCCTCCCAAGGATGATTCTAGCCTTTCACACCCCAAACATCACACAAGGAAAGAAAACAAGGAAAATGGAATGAAATCCATAGCACAACACTCATACATAAAATAACAAGAAAATAAGGAAACTCATGAAATCCACAACACAACACTTAGCTACAACATGATAACAAATATACCAAGAGCAACAATGTGATGACTTGTAACTGATTGAATGTTTGAAGATATTAAGTTGATGATCATGCAAGGCATTAAATCAACTAATGTATTATTTTGTCATTGATGTCAACTTGATAAAATCTGTATGGTCATGGAAATACTGTTAAATACTTCAAAGAATCGATGAATCAAGACTATGTTATTAGTAATGCATACAAGTCAAGTATTCACTAAGTGACTGCATACACCAACGGAGTGCACACCAATGGTCAGAGTAAAAGAGCAGAATCACAGTGTTACTCGACAAGCTAATGTACAGCATTACTGACAAGTAGAGTTACAGTGTTTCCTGACGAGCAAAACACAGAGTAACCCAATGGAAAGAATTTTAGTGTTTTCTAATGGAGAAGACAAGGACGGAGATCCTGATGAAAACTAAAATTACACCGACGGAATAGTCAGTTATCCCGATGACTAACTAAAGTGTTGACCGACAGAATAGAGAGTTTAGAAAATGACAAAATGCTTAGCTGTCAAGAAGCTAAAGATATAATTAATGGATACTTATCATTGTTTTAATCATCCAGATAAAGTCGGAGATAAGTAAGTGATTTAAAGCTGATTTGTCCAGTTGGCAAGAAGATCTCTTTGAGATAAATCAGGAGTTTTCTTTAAATCTATTGGCAAGAATTGTGGAACACGCCAAGAATCAAGAAAGCCAAGAAAAGGGAAATTCATGTCTATATAGAGATAAACCCAACTCATTATGAAGTGTGGGGTGAACAAGAGAAGAGGAAATATGCTAAGGAAAATCTGAAGGAGAAGAAAGTCTTCATTCAATCCTGATCAA
Source organism: Thuja plicata (assembly GCA_018584345.1). Classification (NCBI taxonomy): domain Eukaryota; kingdom Viridiplantae; phylum Streptophyta; class Pinopsida; order Cupressales; family Cupressaceae; genus Thuja; species Thuja plicata. The sequence goes on along the minus strand of MU225400.1, from coordinate 476,602 downwards.
CAAGCTAAGGAAAGAGCTAGATTCTGCAGACACCGACGAATAGTGAGACAAGAATCATAGAGAAAAATATTATGGAGCAAAGGTATAAGTTATTATATTGATCAGAGAGGTAATGGACTTACAATATATTTGAAAATCTACAATTGATTTGTATGTATGAGCAGATCATTAGTGTTTCAGTTTAACCATTGAAGCATATAAGCCTCTTAACCGAGCAGGACTTAAAAACATTTTACAATTGAGATGCATCCCAAGGAGTATCAAAAAAATTTATCACAAAAGTAGCTTTTGATATGCCCGATACCTATTGATAGGCCAAGAGAGTGTTTGATCAAGGATGGTAGAATTAGATTCCAGATACTAGTTGACAAACTATTTCTAAATCCTCTAACAAGGTCACACCTAACAGTGTGTTTGTAACCTTTAAGAGGGTTGGCTCCTAACAGAGCTCACTTCAGAAGAGTGAAAATTTGGGGTACCGGTCCCAGTGGTTTTTTCCCTTAACAAGGTTTCCATGTTAAAATCCTTGTGTTATGTGTTTATGGTTTATTACTTTACTATTTTAAATTTCACATATGCATTTCTAGATTTATCAGTATACTCTGCATATTACTGTGTCTCGATAAATATGTTTACTGCTTATCGATAATCATACAGAAGAGAGATTAGAAAATAAATTTGACAAGTAGAAAATTGGTTAAATTATTTCAAGACATACATCTTGTAGGACAGAAGATAACTTGAGACATAATTAGTGGTTATAAGTTTTAAGGGTTGATTTAAGGATTGATTTTTGAGGCCACTGATTCACCCCCCCTCTCAATTATTACTAAAAATTGGTATCAGAGCTTGTGTGCTTAGAAGGAAGGTTCCAAGACCTAATCTAAAGATCACAAGATGAACAGATGAGATGTTCCCAAGTTGAACAAAGATAATTTTGCTTCATGGCGGAGCATAATAAGACTCCACTTACCAGGTATTAGTAATAATGTTACTCAATACTTAGATGTTGAATATGTGTTTCCCACAGGAGCACCAATAGTTCCATAATTGAGAGAGAAGCATGAGCACAATTTCATGATGATAGAGCTTGCTTTCTCAGTCTCTGATGTTGAATTTGACGATGTCAAAACCTGCAAGACTGCAAAGAAGATGTGGGACAAATTGATGCTTGTACATGGTGGTGACAAAAATATTTTGAGAGCCAAGGTAAAAAGCCTTAGAGAAAATTTTGATGATCTCAAGATGAAATAATGTGAAAACATCACTCAGTATAGCAGCACTTAGTACAGCACAAGAATTAAAGAGGTAGTCAATGCTATCTAAGGAGTTGGAGGTGTACTAGAAGAAGATATAGTGGTAAGTAAAATTCTAAGAACCTTACTGACTACTTATGCTATTAGGGTATCTACCATTCAAGAAATGAGAGCAGTAGCTAATAGCAATGTTACTCTAGACAGTTTAATTGGAAGACTGATTTCATTTGAGATGAACAACTTTGATAATAGTGTCTTACCAAATATAGAGTCTGCATTCAAAACNTACTAGAAGAAGATATAGTGGTAAGTAAAATTCTAAGAACCTTACTGACTACTTATGCTATTAGGGTATCTACCATTCAAGAAATGAGAGCAGTAGCTAATAGAAATGTTACTCTAGACAGTTTAATTGGAAGACTGATTTCATTTGAGATGAACAACTTTGATAATAGTGTCTTACCAAATATAGAGTCTGCATTCAAAACTTCTATGAGAATAAGTAAATCAAGTAATAAAAACACTATGAGAAAAGATAGTGAAAGTGAAGAAGATGATCTTGATGAAATTGAAGCACTTGTGGCTAGAAGAATGCAAAGAGGCAAAGGTAAATACAAAGGCAAAGTACCACTTGTTTGTTTTAATTGTAAAGAGATTGGACACTTTGCTGCAAGATGTAATAATAGAAGAAAAGATGAAAGAAGTAATGATAGATCATTTGAAAAGAAGTCTGACAGAGGTGATTATAGAAGCCACCGACAATTAGAAAGAAGAGATACCCGAGACTACAAGGACAAAGGAAAGAAGGCCAGTTACCTAGAAAAATGCAAAGATGATGATACTGACACCAAATTTGATTAATACATTGAGATGGTGTTTGTAGCAGTAAAAGATGATTCAAATGATGATGAATAAAGGTAAGAAGAAATTGCACTCATATCTAAAGTTATTAAAAATTATGTCTAGATCATAGATAGTGGTTGCACTTACCATATGACCGATGATAAGGAAAAGTTTGAGACTTTTGAATACTATAAAGGTGGTTCAGTAAGAATGGTTAATGACACACCTTGTCCAGTCGAAGGTAGAGGAACCATAATGTTGAATAACCAGATAAAATGTGAGAATGCTTATTGGGTAAATGGATTGAATTATAATCTATTGAGTGTTTCTCAACTGAATAATTTAGGTCATAGCATAGAATTTGAAAATAAGAAGGCAAAGATCTTCAATAAATCAGAAAATCTGATTGGTATCGGTGAGAAGACAAAAGGTAACTTATTCTATATGAATGATACTGACACCACTTGTTTGATTGCTACAAACAAAGACATATGGTTGTGGAACAATATATTGTATCATGTGAACTTTGACAACATGACAAAGATTATCAAAAAGAGAAATGTCAAAGGCTTACCGATGATGACCAAGCCTGAAAACATCATGTGTAAGAATTGTCAAAAGGTAAGATGACAAAGTCTAGTTTCAAAAGAAAAACCCATATATCTGATGTAATTCTAGAATTAGTCCATACTGATTTATGTGGACCTATGAGGAAAAAGAGTTATTATGGAGATAGATATTTTATTCTCTTTGTTTATTATTACTCTAGAATGATGACAGTCATGTTTCTAAAAGATAAATCAAAAGCATTTAATATGTTTAAATAGTATAAGGCAATGGTTGAGAAGCAAAGTGGTAAGGAGTTAAAATGCTTAAGGTCAGATAGAGGAGGGGAATTTATTTCAAATGAATTCACTAACTTTTGTAATGAGCATGGAATCAAAAGACAGGTCTCTACACCAAGAACACCACAGCAGAATGAAATTGTTGAAAGAAGGAATAGATCCATAGATGATTGTGCAAGGACACTGATGATAGAGAAAGGGATCACCCAAATCTTTAGGAGGGAAGCTATCAGTACTGTTGTTTATATATTGAACATCATACAATTGAAGAAAGATACCAAAAAGACACCTTATGAGTTATGGTATGACTACACACCCAATGTAAGTTATTTCAAAAAATTTAGCAGTCAATGTTATATCTTAAAAGATGATAGAAATGGAAAACTTGACTCCAAGATTGATGAAGGAATATTTCTAAGGTACTCTACCAAGAGCAAGGCTTATAAATGTCTAAACAAAACTTCTAACAAAATTGTTGAAAGTGCAAATGTAAAGATAGATGAATTTGCAGAGAAAAATGAACAGGAAAGCACTAAAGAAACAAAGGAGTACAATAGGTTCACTTACAATGAGGAACTTGAAACTCTACCTGACCAAAAATGTAGAGCTCTTGAGAAATAGATCATTGCACCTGAACATCAGGCTACAAATATTGACGATTATAATATTGCTCAAAATGATGCACAAAATGATGGAGAACAGAATGAAAAATAAAATGATGATCAAGCTGATAGATGAAGAGTTGAACCTATACTTGCAATATATGTTAGAAGGAACCATTCACAGAACCAGATCATAGGAGATAAAAAGGCTGGTATAAGAACTAGAAGTAAGTCTCTAAATACAAGATGTCTTATTTGTGATTATGAGCCCAAATCTGTCAATTTTGCACTATATAATGATGAATGGATAAGTGCTATGAATGAAGAGATTGAACAGATAGAGAAAAACTAGACATGGACACTTGTACCAAGACCAGATGACAAGAATGTCATCAGTAAAAAATGGAGATTCAGGAATAAGCTGAATGAGAATGGAGAAGTCACCAGAAATAAAGAAAGACTAGTATGCAAGGGGTATGCACAAGAAGAAGGAATTGACTATGGACAGACCTTTGCACCCATTTCTAGGCTAAAAGGAGTAAGAATATTACTTTCTTATGCTGTATATAAAGGATTCAAGGTATATCAAATGTATGTCAAGTCTGCATTCCTAAATGGAATAATTGAAGAAGAGGTATACATTGAACAACCAGAAGGGTTTGTTAATCCAGACAAGAGGAACATGGTATGTAGACTACACAAAGCCTTGTATGGATTGAAACAAGCACCTCAAGCTTAGTATGAAAGAATTAATTCCTATCTCATAAGTATTGTATTTGTAAGGACTAGTGAAAATAGTAATCTTTATTTTAAGGAAGATATTGATGGTAACATTTTGATTGTTGAGATATTTTTTGATGACATCATATTTGGAAGCAATGATATGCTATACAAATCATTTGCAAATGAAATGAGAAAAGAGTTTGAGATGTCTATATTTGGAGAGATCAAGTTCTTTCTTGGTCTACAGATCATGCAACAAGATGAAGGTATTTTCATTACACAATCCAAGTACATCAAAGAAGTACTAAAAATATTCAAGATGGAAGAGTCCAAACTAGTTGGAACACCAATGGAAACTGGATGCAAACTGAAAAAGGAGGACAAGTTATCAGAGATAAATCAGACTTTGTACAGATCTATGATTGGAAAACTCATGTATGTTGTACATACTAGACCATATATTTCACATGTAGTAGAAATAGTTGCTAGATTTTCTACTAATCCTAGGGAATCACATATGACTGCTTTGAAAAGAATTCTAACATATTTGAAGAATACCAAGGAATTTTTCTTATGGTACAAAAATAAGGCAAATTTGAACTTAAGGTCTTTACCGATGCTAATTGGGCTGGAAATATTAATGACTGAAAGAGAACAACTGGAGGAGAATTCTTTATAGGTGAATTGTCACATGGATCAACAAGAAGCAAGGATGCATCTCACAATCTACTGTAGAGGCACAGTATGTTGTTGCTACTGCAAACTACTCAAATATTGCATGGATCAAATAGTTACTGGAAGGTATGCATATGAAAATTTTAGAACCAGTAATTATCTATTGTGATAATACAAGTTCAATAAACATTTCCAAGAATCCAGTCATGCATGCTAAAACAAAGCATTTCGCCATCAAGTATCATTATTTAAGAGAACAAGTTCAGGAAAAGGAGGTGATACTTGAGTATGTCAAATCAAAGGAACAATTGGCCGATATCTTCACCAAGCCACTACCCAAGGATGCATTTGAATACTTGAGAAAGAGACTAGGGGTCAGACCCTTGTCTACTGGTCAGTAAGCTGACTAGAAGGCTGCATTAGCCTACATATTATCAGAATATCATTCATGTTGATGCAAGTAGAGAGATGGAATTCAAAGATAAATCTATACATAGAAAGGTATATATCTACACCAAGCACTAGAGTTGTTACCAATGGAATGGGAAATTCAAGGAATATATTATGGATAGAAAGGATCCATTTGGCATCACTGTCAAATATTTGTTTGAAAAAGATGTTTGGTGTTGTTATCAAAGGGAGAGACATATCTCATTATCATACATACAGATTTTATATCCAGTATCAACTCAGGAAAAGATTATATTCATCATAGTATCCATAGGGAGAGAAGAATGTAACAAGAAAGGGAGAGTACACACAAAGGAAGAGAATTACTGACAAAAGACATCACAAGAAAGGAGAACAATCAGAGGGAGAGAGTTTGACATAGAAGTATAACACATCATATCAGAGAAAGAAAGATTCTACATCCATCCAGTAAAGGGATTGAAGACAGAATGAAAGCTAAAAAAATCAAAGCAAAGCTATTTGAGCTTACCAAAAGCCAGACATTTGTATTAGTTACATTAGGAAAGCTTGATGAAACTGTATATTTCATATTGTATTAGTAATAGTATAATATGATAATATAGTATGTTGCCATCAATGCCAAAGGGAGAGATTGATGACATCTAATTGATTCAATGTTTGAATATATTAATTTGATGATCATGCAAGGCATTAAATCAGCTAATGTATTGTATTTTCATTGATGTCAAGTTGATATAATTTGTATGGTCATGGAAATACTGCTAAAGACTTCAAAGAACCAATGAATCAAGACTCTGCTATCAGTAATGCATACAAGTCAAGTATTCACTTAGTGACTACATACGCCAATGGAGTGCACACTGTCAGTCAGAGTAAAAGAGTAGAGTCACAGTGTTACCCAACAAGCTAATGCACAGTATTACCAATGAGCAGAGTTACAGTGTTGCCCGACGAGCAAAAAATAGAGTAACATGACGGAAAGAATTTTAGTGTTTCCCGACGGAGAAGACAAGGACGGAGATCCTGATGACAAATAAAGTCACACCGATAGAACAGTCAATTACCACTGATGACTAACTGAAGTGTTGACTGACAGAATAGAGAGTTCAAAAAATTACAAAATGCTTAGTTGTCAAGAAGCTAAAGATAGAATTAATGGATACTTATCATTGTTTTAATCATCCAGATAAAGTTGGAGATAAGTAAGTGATTTAAAGCTATTTTGTCCAGTTGGCAAGAAGATCTCTTTGAGATAAATTAGGAAGTTGCTTTAAATCTATTGGAAATAAGTGTGGAACATGCCAAGAATCAAGAAAGCCAAGAAAAAGGGGAAATCATGTCTATATAGAGACAAACCCAACTCATTACAAAGTGTGGGGTGAACAAGAGAAGAGGAAATATACTAAAGAAAATCTGAAGGAGAAGAAAGCCTTCATTAAGTCCTGATCAACAAGCTGAGGAAAGAGCTAGATTCTAATGACATATAAGTGATTAAAAGATTGAAGATGTTAAGTTGATAATCATGCAAGGAATTAAATTAATTAATGTATTGTATTGTCATTGATGTCAACTTAATATAATCTGTATATTCATGTAAATAATGCCAAAGACTTTAGAGAACCAAAGGAACCAAGGTTATTCTATCAGTAATGCATACAAGTCAAGTATTCACTAAGTTACAAACAACACCAACGGAGTGCACCTAATGGACAGAGAAAAAGAACAAAGTCACAGTGATACCCGACAAGGAAATGCACAGCACTACCAATGAGCAGAGTCATAGTGTTTCCCGATGAGAAAAGCACAGAGTAACCTGACGGAATAAAATACAGTGTTGCTCGATGGATGGAGATCATGAAGCTAACCAGAGTCTCACTGACGGAACACTCTGTTGTCACCGATGACTAACTACAGTGGTGATAGACAGAACACAGAGTTTAGAAAAATGATAAAATATCTAGCTAGTAGAGCTAAATATAGACTTAACTGGATGTCTACTTTGTTTTATTCAACTAGAGATAAGTGATTGATTTAAAGCTGATTTGTACAGTTGGCAAGAAGATATTTATGAGACAAATTAGGAGTTATGCTTTAAATCTGATTGGTTGGATTGTTTATCAAGCCAAGAATCAAGAATCAAGAACCAAGAAACAAGGAATATTGTGTCTATATAAGAGACAAGCTTAATTCATTTATGAGGGGATTAAGGGGAGTGAATAGAAAGAGAATGTTGAAGAGGAACTGATGAAGAACTACTTCATGAAGTACTGATCAAACAAGCTGAAGGAAGAGCTAAGGAATTCTGTAGACACCGACGAATAGTGAGCATAGCATCACAGAGCAGAAAGTATGGAGCACAAGGATTGAATTGACACATTGGTCAGAGAGGTAATGTACTTAAATAGATTTGAAAATCTAAAATTTAAGTTGCAATATGAATAGTTCATAATGTTTCAGTTTAACCATTGAAGCATCAAGTATCTTAACCAAGCAAGACTTAATAGTCTTCTATATATTGAGGTGCATCTCAAGGAGTGCCAAAAATGTTGATTCATTAAAGTAGCATTGGATATGCCCGATGCCTATTGACAGTCTAAGAGAGAGGTTGATTCAAGGATGGAAGCATTAGATGCCTGATACTAAGTGACAACTTCTATGTATAAAATCCTTTAACAAGGTCAGACCTAATAGTGTGTTTTTAACCTTTAACAGGGTTGGCTCTTAACAGTGCTCACTTTAGAAGAGTCAAAATTTGGGGTACCGGTCCTAGTGGTTTTTTTCCCTTAATAGGTTTTACATGTTAGAATCCATGTGTTATGTGTGTATGATTCATTTCTTTACTATTTTGTATCTTACATAATTCATTCTGGATATATCAGTATACTCTACATACTTGTTGTATTTCGGTAAATAGATGACTGCTTATTGCAAAATATTAAGAAGAAGGTTTAACAGAGAAATTTGACAAGTAGTAAATTGATATAAGTTATTCAAGGTATTCATCTTGTAGGACAGAATATAACTTGAGAAATCATTTGTGGTTATAATTTTTGAAGGGTTGATTTAAGGATTGATTTTTGAGGCCACTGGTTCACCCCCCCCTCAGTTATTACTAACAATTGGTATCGGAGCTTGTGTTCTTAGAAGGAAGGTTTCAAGACCTAAGCCAAAGATCACAAGATGAATAGACATGATGTGCCCAAGTTGAACAAAGATAATTTTTCCTCATGGCAGAGCAGTATAAGACACCACTTATTAGGTATTGGTAATGATGTTACTCAATTCCTAGAAACTAAATATGTGTTTCCCACAGGAGCACCAACAGTTGAACAAATGAGAGAGAAGCATGAACACAATGGCATGATGATAGAGCTTGCTTCCTCACTCTCCAATGCTAAATTTGAAGATGTCAAAGAATGCAAAGCTACAAAGCAAATGTGGGATAAATTGAAGCTTGTACATGGTGGTGACAAAAATGTTTTGAGAGCCAAGGCAGAAATCCTTAGAGGAAAGTTTGATAATCTCAAAATTAAAGAAGGTTAAAATACCACTTAGTACAACACAAGAATCAAAGAGGTAGTCAATTATATCTAAGGAGTTGGAGGTGTATTAGAAGAAGATACAGTGGTAAGTACAATTCTAAGAACCTTACTGCCTACTTCTGCTATTAGAGTATCTGCCATTCAAGAAATGATAGCAGTAGAAAATAGAAATGTTACTCTAGACAGTTTAATTGGAAGACTGATTTCATTTGAGATGAATAACTTTGCTAATAGTGTCTAACAAAACATAAAGTCTACATTCAAAACTTCTATGAGAATAAGTAAATCAAGTCATAAAACACTATGAGAAAATATAGTGATAGTGAAAGTGAAGAGGATGATCTTGATGAAATTGAAGCACTTATGGCCAAAAGAATGTAGAGAGGCAAAGGTAAATACAAAGGTAAATTGCCACTTGTTTGTTTTAATTGCAAAGAGATTGGACACTTTGTTGCAAGATATACTAACAGAAGAAAAGATGACAAAAGCAATGACAGATCATTTGAAAAGAAGAGTGACAGAGGTGATTATAGAAGCTACCGAAAATCAGAAAGAAGAGATACCCGAGACTATAAGGACAAAAGAAAGAAGGCCAATTACCTAGAAAAATGCAAGTATGATGATACTGACACCGAATCTGATGAACACATCAAGATTGTGTTTGTGGCTGTAAAGGATGATTCAGATGATGATGAAGAAAGGTATGTAGAAATAGCTCTCATATCTAAAATTAACAAAAATGATGTTTAGATCATAGATAGTGGCTGCACTCACCATATGATTGGTGATAGGCAAAATTTTGAGACTTTTGAATACTATAAAGGTGGTTCAGTAAGAATGGGAAATGACACACCTTGTCCAATTGAAGGTAGAGGAACAATAATGTTGAATAACCAGATAAAGTGTGAGAATGCTTATTGGGTAAATGGATTGAATTATAATCTATTGAGTGTTTCTCAGTTGAATAATTTAGGTCACAAAGTAGCATTTGAAAATAAAAGGCAAAGATCTTTAATAAATCTAGAAATCTGACTGGTACCGATGAGCAGACAAAAGGTAACTTATTCTATCCGAATGATACTGATTCCACTTGTTTGATTTCTACAAACGAAGACATATGGTTATGGCACAAAATATTTTGTCATGTGAACTTTGACAACATGATAAAGATTAACAAAAAGAGAAATGTTAGACGTTTACCAGCAATGACCAAGCCTGACAATATTATGTGTGAGAATTGTCAAAAAGGTAAAATGACAAAGTCTAGTTTTAAAATCAAAACCCATACATCTGATGCAATTCTATAATTATTCCATACTGATTTATGTGGACCTATGAGGACAAAGAGTTATTATGGAGATAGATATTTTATTCTCTTTGTTGATGATTACTCTAGAATGATGACAGTCATGTTTCTAAAAGATAAATCAAA
>MU225400.1:332961-365028 GCA_018584345.1 Thuja plicata | reverse complement strand
CACATAAAGGATACAAAGTATATCAAATGGATGTGAAATCTGCATTTCTGAATCGAATCCTAGAAGAAGAAGTCTACATTGAACAACCTGAAGTATTTATTGATCCTAGTAGAAGGAATATGGTTTGCAAGCTGCATAAAGCATTGTATGGACTGAAGCAAGCACCCAGAGCATGGTATGAAAGACTACATGGTTACCTAGTAAATATTAGATTTCAGAGAACCAATGATAACAGTAGCATGTACATCAAAGAAGGACCACTGAAAAAAATATTGTTAGCAGAGATATTTGTTGATGACATATTATTCACTGGATATGATGAATTATGTTGAGCATTCTCTGTAGCTATGAGTAAAGAATTTGAGATGTCTATGTTTGGTGAGATAAAATTCTTTGTTGGATTCCAAGTTCATCAAATGAAGGATGGTATCTACATTACTCAATCAAAATATATCAAGAAGATACTAAAGAAATTTGGAATGGAAGATTCCAAACCTGTTGGAACACCCATGTGTACCAGAAAAAAATTATCTAAGGATGATGCTTCAAAGGAGGTAGATCAGACCAACTACAGATCCATGATTGGAAAATTGCAATATGTTGTTCACACCAGACCTGATATTGCATTAGTAGTTGGTATTGTTACAAGATTTTCAGCTAATCCCAGAGACAATCACCTAATGGAAATCAAAAGAATTTTGAGATATCTGAAGGGTACTGAAGAGTATGGTTTATGGTATAAGAAAGGTGGGAACTTTGATTTCAAGACATTCACTGATGCTAATTGGGCTGGAAGTGTTGATGACAGGAAAAGCACCATTGGTGGAGCTTTCTTTCTTGGAAAGGGGCTAGTATCTTAGACTAGAAAGAAATAGAATTGTATCTCTCGATCTACAACAGAGGCAGAATATGTTGCTGCAGCAGTGAAGTGTTCAAACATCATATGGTTCAAGCAGTTGTTGTCAGGAATGAAGGAAGAAGTGAAAGAACCAATTATTATCTACTATGACAACACCACTGCCATTAACATTTCAAAGAATCTTGTGATGCACACCAAAACCAAGCATATAGGAATAAAGTATCATTTCTTGAGGGAATTAGTACAGAATAAAGAATTAAGGTTGGAATATGTGAGTACTAAAGAACAAGTTACAGACATATTCACCAAACCTTTACCTAAGGATGCATTTTTGTATCTTAGAGGAAAGCTAGGGGTGCTTCCCCTAACTAAAGGTCACTAAAATACATTTTAGTGATGCATCAACCCGAGCCACAGTGAAGATCTATCAGTCAATGCAGGTACATCATAGCCCATTAAGGATGAATTAGTACACTCAAGTACATTACAACTTCAAAGAGAAATAGTATTGACTTACTCATTATTTATGAAGATGGAGTCTTTGGCATATGTTGTCAAAGAGGGAGAGTTTTTTATAATACACAATAAATTACTTAAGGGAGAGTTCATAACAGAAAGAGGGAGAGTTTGATGTCAGAGGGAGAAATATTATCAAGAGACAGAGTTTGATGAAAGAGGGAGTTTTTGGATGAGAATCAGAATGAATCTAAAGACATTAAAGAAAGTTTTATGTTGCTCTACAATTCTTTGTATTATAAAATGTGTTTCCATCAATGCCAAAGAGGGAGATTGTTGAAGACAATTATTCAATTGTGTATTGTCATTGATGTTACACATGTATTTACACTTATGTAAAGATGTTACAAAAATGTCTACATTCAGACCAAGCACAATTGGTGAATAGAAAGAGTTTTTCAGTGTTGACCAAGTCACTCAGGCATTTCAATCATGGTCGAGCATCAAAGATACTCAGTGTTAACCGAGTTGATTATTCAGTGTCAGTCGACTAACATTGGTTTACATTTATAATTAATTGGTTATATAAGGCTGACTAAATTGTGATTTATTAATTATTTAGAAGTATATCCAAGCCGACTTGACAGGGCTTATCATAGATATGAGAGGTCAAGTTTTGATTAAATGTGTGGAGGTGAAAGAGTGTTTATAAGAAGAAGTGTGGAATGTGATATGAAGAGTGAAGGCAAAATTAGATGGGATTCTGATTGATTACAGAACACTCGGAGCTGCAATAGAATATTTGATCAGCAAGGATCTAGTTATAATCATAATAGAGATCTAAATCAGTAAAGACAGTTGCTTACACATATAGGTCAATTCATTGTTACTTTMTAACAATTGTAGTAGTGATCTCAAATATCTTAACAGAGTAGAATTAACAATCTTTTTGTAAATCCTCTCACAAGGTAGCATTTCTATGTTGAAGTGCTAAAGACCTCTAACAAGGCCACTCCTCACAGGGTGATTTAAATCCTCTAACAGGGTCACACCTAACAGTGTGTTTTGTAACCTTTAACAGGGTTGGATCCTAACAAGGCTCACTTCAGAAGAGTGAAAAACAGTAGCTAGTTACATTGGTGGTTTTTCCCATATTGGGTTTCCACTTTAAATCTTGGTGTCACCTGTGTATATGTTATTTGTTTCATGCTTTATGTTTCTGCACTTAATCGCTAAAGTATAATTGCATTGGATATCATAAAGGTTGCTTTAACACCCGAGTTATAGAAGAATATCTTAATTAACCAAGTAACAGTGTTATATTGTTTAAGACATCTAAGGGACAAGGGATTTGTTTTGGAGTAACTAATTCACCCCTCCCCTATTAGTTACTTATCTCATTTCCAACAAAACGTATCATCCTAAATTGGAAGCACTTGAATTTAGTGATGTTTTAGCACCCATTTAGTGTGATTTCATGGTACACTTACATTTAGGATGCATTGGATATGTTTCTTTTCTCTCTCCTAGGAGAAATAAGGGTAGGATCTAGCAAATCCCCCTTGTTTTCCCTCTTATTTGGTGAAAATATCAAGGTAGTACCAAACCACAAGGTGTCCTCCTTTTTCTTCTCCTCTTTCAAATTTATTTTTCATCTCCTCTTTCAAAGTTATTTTTCATCCTAAAATTGTTCTTTTTTCGCTCATTTATTTCTCCAACCCCGAACTTACTGTTATTTGCAATCTCAGGATAATTCTAGAAGATTGTGCATCTAGGGACTAGTCCAAGGTTGGCCTACCCCTGAGGGGTATTCAAAGGTCAACCTACCCTTGGGGACTAGGTCTAGGTTATCCTAGCCCTAACACATAGTCCTTTCAGGATCACGTTCCCATTTCAAATTTCAAGGCTTCCCACCTTGTATAGTCGACCTTTGTACAGTGTAATCCCGAAATCACTATAAATTCACACTCAAATTCTTCATTTGGTATGATTATGATGATATATGGAAACCTTATGTGGACAAGCTCATGTGGACATCCCAATTTTACATAGTGCAATTTCAAAGTGGAAACAAGAAGGGTTGGAAACATCCATTGAAGCAAGAGAGATCTTCACTTTACATTCTTCTTCTAATCAAACATTCAAGTATTCAAGACATCAATATGTGGTAGGTAATGGATTGTGAAAGTGGCTTGGAGTAATATCCTAAGGGGACTGGTATGATTTCCATGTTATTTCCAAATCTATGCATTGTTTCTTTATATTGACATACACATTTACATTTACATGTTAGGGCTTCACTCTCTAGGGTTAGATCTTCGCATTTACATACATTGCTCTATACATTCTAGATTTTCATTCTAGATTAATGGGAACTACACACAAAAAATTTCCTAAATTATATTCGAGGAGGTGGAAATCATGAAAATGGGGGGGTTGACTAAGTAAAACCCTTGTATAGCCACCCACACATACTCTTTTTAGATTTGTAGGTTTCGGAAGGATAGATTAAAGTACAGATTTAGATACCTTTTTATAAGAATATTACATATCTAAGATTCATTTCTATTCTTTTAATAGTTAGGTACAAGCCAAAGTAAACATACCCCGAATAGTGGAGATATAATTCCTATTTGTAGATATAAAATTTCTAGTGCCAAACATAGAGTTCTAGTTCAGTTTTTTGGTCCTGGACTAGGCCGAGGTAGGCCTAGTCCTAAGTGGATTTTCTACATGTCACCATCCACCCTCAAATTTTTCATAGCCCCTCCAAGTGAACATAGTCCTAAGGCTTCCAGGTTTCATGGTTTTGGAGATCTCAATTTTCTCCTCCCAAAGCCTGAATTATTCCAGATTCTGACAAAGTCTTCTACCAGGTCTTCAAGTTTGTATTTTCAAGGTAAGTTAACTTCATTTCTTATTTTCATAGATTTCCTTTGCATATTGGTTTCAATCCCCTCTTGTATGGAAATGAAGAAGTTAATCCAATAAATTTTCCCTTTTTTATAAGGTTACACATTAGCACTTCCTTTTGTGTTAATAGATTCTCCTTTGGTTTTGAAATCTTGGTATTATTCCCTATTATGTTGTGGGGTGTTCCAATTTCTCCATATTAAATGACCGCTTAACACCCTTAATATGTATTCTAAGGGGTCATAAGGAGTCCTAGGACCCCTTATGACAACTTAGAAACCCTAAACTCTCTCTCTCTCTCTCTCTCTCATGTGTTATTAGGGGTTATAAGTGGTCTTAACGGGTCATAAGTGGTCTTAGCAGTTCATAAGGGGTTATAGGACCCCTTAAGACCTCTTACAACCCCTTATGACAACTTAGAAACCCTAAACTCTCTCTCTCTCTCTCTCTCTCTCATGTGTTATTAGGGGTTATAAGTGGTCTTAACGGGTCATAAGTGGTCTTAGCAGTTCATAAGGGGTTATAGGACCCCTTAAGACCTCTTACAACCCCTTAGGATCCCTAAGATGTATTCCTACAGGTTGTAGGACTTCTTAAGACCCCTTATTATCCCTAATATGTACTATTAGGCCTATTTTAAGGGGTTATAAGGGGTCTTAGGAAACATTAATGTTTCATAGAACCCCTTAGGACCCATAAGATGTATTCTTAGGGATCATGAGTGGTCATAAGGGGTCTTAGGGTTCATAAGGGTTCTTAAGGTGTCCTATGAACCCTTAGGACCACTAAGATGTATTCTTAGGTGTCATAAGGGGTGCTAGGAACCCATAAGACCCCTTATGACCCCTAATTATGTGGTCTAAATGTGGTGCTACCCTGCAATAACCTACACTTAATAAAACATTAACTTAGGGTCAATAACCATCAAATTCAGCACAAGATGTTGTGCAAAATGTCCAAAAATGTCTTATTGCTTCCTTGATGAAGAGAGTTTGATTCTTAATAAATGCTCATCAGATTGGCACCAGAATCAGTGACTAGACTACTCTAAAATGGAAGATTTCAAAATGAGCATGATTCATGAACTTTCATTCTTTTCTCTCAAGCCATGGAAATGATATGAAAAATGTGCCTAAGATAATATGTGAACTAGTATGAGATTAATCTATCAAGTGTAGAAAGTACTAAGAAATGAAACTAAGATTAAGTTATCTAATAAAAAATTCAAATTCTATTCTAGTATGAAAATTCTCTTCTACAATAAAGAAAATCTAGAATAAAAATGTCATTATAATGTTACTCCATCAATGCATCCTATATTAAACAAAGGATAGCTATCCCTTTTTATAGAAACCTCCTAAAATATGGATGGCTAAGATTAAGAGGTGGAAAGGGAGTGGATAGGATTAAAAGGTTAGGTAGTTTTTGGGTGGGAGTGAAGGAGATTAAGGGGAAAAAGAGGTGAATGGATTATATTCAATCCAAGAGAGGTTGATCCAAGTGATTGACTTTTGATTTGTCAAAAGTGTGTTTTTTTGAGGGAGAACGAGGATAAATTTGGTAAATTCCCTTTTAATCACCTTTTAATCAAATATTAAGTATGCACACCCATGTGTGGATGGGTTCATATAATAAGAGTGCAAGAACCTTTATTTAAATGTACAATGTATAGTGATTAAATGTTTTTTTTCAAGCTTGAATAAGGATTAAGTTGATGATTTGTTTCAGGAACTTGGTCTAATTATGCAAGGAGGATTACCAAGGTTTTGCTTTCATAATTAAGGTCTAGTAGTGCAGGCCTTTAGAATCTAGGATTTTTAAGGCTAATTAATCCAATTAGGGGTTGTGGGTTTATTATAGCAATTGAGGTGATTACATTTTCCCCTCTTTGAATCGATGTTTGAGTACCACGTTGATTCAAAGAATTGCAAGACCAGAGAAAGGCATTGTAAGCATATTAAGAGAAACCACAAACTCTCAAACAATATGCAAACCTATTTAATATAAACATTAAAACCATTTGAAATGAGAGTTAAAAACATATGCAAATAACACAAAAACTCCTTTCAAATATAATTTCAACGCTTTCTTTTCTTCTCCGTTAAAATGGATGAATGTTTCTCTTTGACAATGAAAAAATGCACAAAAGCTTCAAAGCAAAATAGTTGTAATAAGAATACTAGGAGATAGTGTTTAGAGAAACAAGACAAAATGAGCTCAATTTATAGGAGTTGAGAACCAAAATTGCATAATTAGAAATTAGGTGAGAAAATTAGAAATTTGTATTGTTTATGATACTTGGTAAAAATGAGAGGGAAATTTGTCATATTTAAGAAAAATTATGACACAATGGAGGACAAATTAGTGTGTGGAAAGATGTAAGAAGAGTGGAAGGGAAGGTGTAAGAGGTGAAGATAATTAATAGGAGATGTATGGAGGCTATAAAATAGGAAGGGGATGGGTGAGGTGGATTTATGAGGATTAAAACAATTAAGAAATGAAATATTACTCACAAATAGATAATTAAGATTTATGAAATTCAAATTTCCATAAACTAGAAATTAGCCAGTTAATTAATTGGACATTAATTAATTGTGGAGACTTAGGATAAAGAGAATAAATAAAGTCAATTTATTTTATTCAATTAGGACAAAGGAATAAACTATGGTTTATTCATCCCACTAGAATAAATTAGTGGATCATTACCCAAAATGATGAAAATAATGCAAGATTAACTTGGTTTTGATGATCTTGATGAGGATTAGAAAATATTATAATATTTATGAAATGGTTTAGAAAAGAATGATACATTGATGATCTTTTATGATGTGCTCCAAACAATTATTGAGGAGAACGTATCGATGAACTTTGAAAATACATTAGAAGGATAATGATGAGACAATGATGAACTTTAACAATTTCAAAGGATTGACGACTATGAGTAGATATTTATGAACTTTGAAAATGCTCCCAAACTGATGATGATGAGGCATTGATGAAATTTGACAATGCCTTGAACAAGATTGACAATGATAGTGTTGATGAACTTTGACAACGCTATCGATAAAAAATGGATTCACTTGATGATGAGGCATTGATGATCTTTGACAATGGAGAAGGATTGATTGAGATTGAACCAATGATAACAAGATTGAAATGATTTGAAATGATTGAATTGAATTGAATTGAAAGTGATTTGACTAGGCATTGATGATCTTTAACAGTGCTCTAGAATGATTGAATGAGGTAAAAATGATCTTGGAATAAATTATAATAATTTAGGAAGATTTCATATGGTTTAGGAATGTTTATGATCAAATAGGATCAGTTTAGGAAGATTTAGGATTGGTTAGGATTGTTTAGGAACTGATCGATTCAGCCAAAAGAGAGAAAAATTAATAATTAATTAAACAATTTTCAATGTTTAAATAATGAAAAAAGACAAAATTCTATCATATAATAAATATCATATGCATAACATAGAGGAATAATTAGAACACAAAACAAATTTTTAATTGTAATGCCAAAAATGTAAAACGCATAGACTAGCAGATGTGAACCATGTTCGAGTGTCTATATTTTGCCCCTCTTTAATACAATGTGATTATGAGCATTGTGTAAAATAATATTGAAGGAAACTACATTAAAACATTCCACAGTGACAATGACATACATGGGTTCCCCCTTGAGAAATTGACCAAAAAATGCAAGTGATAGATCAATTTGTCGATATCGACTGGACGGATCCACAGCAACGAACGGGTCAAAAATTGTAGGTCAAATGCAAAAGTTATGAGGCTCAAAGTGAAAAAATAATCACAACCAATAAAAAGGAAAGGGTTGCACGTCCATCTAAGAAACAAAGAGGCTATAAAAAGGCTTGGAGAGGAGTTTGGAGGTCATTTTTATTCTCACTTTTGGAAGAATTAGATCGCTTGAGCTAGGAGAATGGATCAAGTACCAATGTCGAATAATAATCATAGGGAATGAGTGTGGAGCTACCGATGGCTAGAGGATGTAGGACCAGAGGTGAGTACATCTAAGCTTTTTTTTCATTTCAATGTTTTTGCACACATTTCTAGGTGTTTAGGGCCTCAAAATGGGGTCAAACTAGGATCAAAAGGGAATTTTGACTGCTCACACATGCCAAGTCCATAGAAAACACACCCAAGTGTGGTCCAAGATACACTTGGCATACCAAGTGTGGTCCTAACTGCACTTGGTAGCCCAAGTTACACAGTTGGTTAAGAAATTTGTAAATTGGATCAAAACAATGTCTAATGATTCCTAAACTTTCCAAAACATTCCTAAACTAGGTCAAAACCCTAGGAGAGGTCCAAAAGTAAGGTCAAACATGGTAAAAATGGTAAAATTTGGTCAACAAGAAATAGAAAGTTGACCAAAGTTGCATGGTAATCGCTCAGGAGTTTCCCTTGTTGTAGACACGGGAGAGAAGATCAACGTGTCTAGACTTTCATCACAGATTGAATGCTCATGAGAAGAAGATCATAGCCTCACTAGGATTATATTGCATAACTTATATGCATGATATTAGGGAAAATAGAGGATTTATCATAGTATTAGTGGAGCGGTGGCACTCAAAGACCGGTTTGTTCCATCTCCTGACATGGGAGGCTACGATGATATTAGAGAATGTATGGCACATCCTCAAGATTACTATACACGGTTAGCTGGAAGAGTATGACCCAGTGACAAGAATACTAGCACTGCACAAGCTATTCAATAGTGATGACGGTGATCTAGACATCAAAGACTATGAGATCCAATGGGGGACAGTGGTTGGACAAAATGATAGACTAGTAGTAGTGATATACTACATGATTGTAGGAATAGTAGTACCAGATAGGGGAGACATGGATTTCCTATTGGTTGGAGGAGATTTCTTGAGAGGATTATCATGGATGGGACTATGTTCTCTTGGGGTCCATGCACGTTGGCTATGACACACTACCATCTACATCATCTAGCATACAAAGGAAGATTGTCTATCATCAGTGGTATCACATTGCTATAGGATTGGGCTCATGAACACATAGTTGTATTATTTCCTATCATAGAGAGGGTTTTGATTCCAGACATTCCATATGTATACTGCTATGGTGGAGCACTTGCACAAGGACCATTGGGATATGCATTGCATTTCAGGCATGTGATGAACACACTCAGAGATTTCACTTGGTGACCATACAGGGACTGCCTTAGATGGGATGATGATAGAAAGAACTTACTATACTATAGACATGAGAGATATCTGATTGGCTACACTATCATAGGTCATGTTTTCATTGAGATGCAGCTTCCAGAAAGAGTGTGTAGGAATTTTGGAGAGAGACAGGGAGTGTCGATAGGCATGGAAATATTTGCACACTCTAGGGGTGAGATCAAGTCATGGGGTGCACTTCTTAGACCATAGGTTGAGAAGCTACAACCTAGGTAGTGGGGAGCTGGCATTGATGTCATTGACGTAGGAACTATAGTAGAGTATGATAGATGGTTTGAGAAACATAGACCTATTCATCTGACAGATCCTGATGTGCCATTGTTGAGACTATGAGTGTTGAGAGAGGATAGAACTAAAGAGGATGAGGAGGAGGAGGAGGAGAGAGAGGACAGAACTATTAAGGATGATGAGAGCAGCACTGAGTCTAGTAGTGAGGATGGGGATTACACTAAGAATGATCTAGGTGTGATGCCTATGTAAGTGGAGGATGATATAGGGGCTCCAATAGATGATGAGGATGTATAGATGCATGAGGATAGAGATCAAGTAGATAGGAAATAGAGATATCATATTGCATATTTGACACGGTAGATACACAGGTTGACAACAAAGAGGGATATAGGTTGGGTAGTGTGGTCCACAGAGTGATAAACAAATATAGCTTAGATGGATAGTTTGATAGCTGAGATAGTTACAGACCAGGAAGAACGGGAAGAACTCTTGATATAGATGGATAGATTGATAGTAGAGAGGGGTGAAATGATAGCCTCTTGAGATACAACTTTCTCCAAAGCACAGAGAACGTAGGATGAGTTATGATAATTTATCAGTATCATTGCAGATGCAGGTGTGTGCGAGGTCATAGGGATGCTAGGGGATTCTCAGGAGGAAAATAGATATTGGCAATGCATGTATGAGAGAGATGTACCACAAGATAAGTGGGCATCAAGCTACAAATATTATTCTAGAAGATCGCACTCTAGGAGGACACAAAGCAGCGGGGGAGTATGGGGACTGAGGGAGCCACCTATATCAGGGAAGATAGGATAGCAGGTAGGAGGCGCTTCATCCTCTAGATAGGGTAGAGAGTAGGAGGACCAAGAGAGAAGAGGCTGATAGGAGACTCTCTCTAGCAAAGGAAAAAAATTTATAGACATGCAATAGATCACGAGCCTGCATGCCTTAGTGCATACAGACGCCTTGATTTTTGTGCTCTAATACTTTTTGAGATATATATGATATGCATCTATTTTATGATGATTTTACTTATATATATGATGTATGCTTATGGTTTTACTTTCCTGTTATATGATGATGCTTAGACATTGTAATGCATTTCTTTTCTATGTGGTGTGTACATGTGTGAATGTAACACTTTTTGAATTTCGTAGCTTTTTAGAACTGTATGAATGCATAATGCATATATTTTGGGATTTTTCATGTTTATAAATGCATGTATGCAGGATGCACATGTTTTTGGTGTACCATAGTACTAGTCCAAGGTGACTGCGAGGGATGACTAAAAATGTATTAGTAGAAAGTATAAATTAGACAAAGAAAGGTTAGTAAGAGGGAAAATTTTGCTTTCATAAGTGCATTTATGTCATAAGAGCTTATTTTGATATGGAAAATTGGATGTGGCACATCGTGGCATAAAGAGCTAGAGTGAGAAAGTAATCCTTTTGTGTGAACAAACATAATGCAGGCATAGAATGATCTTATCCATCCTAAAGCCTATGAAATACATGCCCAAGAATTTCATAAGAACGTCAAACAGACAAAAGAAAAAAGAAAAATTGATCATGAACCATCCCGGCCACTCTCATTCCTCAATAATATCATTGAGTAGCATAGGAACATGACCAAAAATAAAATCAATAAAAGATAAAACACTCACTGAAACATGTGATCCAATAGTCATTCTAATCTTATTGTTACTTGTATTTTTTAGTGCTTTGGTTGACAGTTTGATGTTGATTGGCTGATTGAAAGGTTGACAAAGTGATAAGTTGGATAGATTGGATAGGTTGAATGATTGACATAGAAAGTCAAAAGATCAAATAATTCCAACCAGATTTAGTGGTGAGTCAAATGCATCAGTTTGTGTTTGTGAAAACATGATTTCGTTAAGAACATTCTTATGAGTCTTACACTGATGTTTGCATACATGTTGTTTGTGCTGCAAAAGAAAGATGAATATGTACAAAAATTATTGTAGATTTTTTAAGAGATTTTTCAATTTTTAGGGTTTTTAGATATTTGAATTTTTATGCTTTTTTCAAGACTTTTTACAATTTTTAGGGATTTTTTCATGAATTTTTATGATTTTTAGAGATTTTTCAGCATCGTATGTGATTTTTATGGTCTTTTTCAGGATCATATTTAATTTTTTATGGTTTTTTCAGGACATTATAGAATTTTTTTTAAAGATTTTTTTCAATTTCATATTTAAATTTTTAGAATTTTTTTAGTTCATTAATATTTACATTTTGTTATCTCCAATCTGATAAAGAGAGGAACCCCATGGATCAACCACATTCATGTTCTTACCCCCAATTCAAATTTAAGTATTGCAAGGAAAGTTGCCCCAAATAGAACACAGACTATCTATAGAGGTCAAGGATAAGATATGTACAAACTCAGTTTGCCAAGGAAAGTGCAAATAAATATCAACCATTTACATGCCATTAAAGGGGAATAGGGATGACTCAAGGCAAAGGATATGATCAAGAAATGACAATTGAACATCAGGTGGAATCATGATAGATGTTGGAGCAACAACAAGCTACACGTAGCGCCTGTTTGCCAGGTTTTCACTACGGTACTTGCCAAAAGTGTTTGTTTACCAGGTTTTCACTTGTGGATGAATTTTTTCTCTGTATTTATTTTTTGTGTGCTAAGATGCATGTTTACCAGGTTTTCATCAAGGCAGCCAATTTTTTTCTTTTTCACCTTTTTTCCTTTCTTTTTTTTCAATTTTTTTGTATTTTCTATTTTGTGACTGGAAGATGGAATCGAATCCCAAAATATGATGTGGCATCAATATCAATGATGAATCCTTATTTTTTATCACTACATGGAATGCCTTCTTAGAGCTCAAAAACTTCTTCTATTGCTTCATCATTTTCAAAGTAATCGAAGCTCGGTGGTCCTTGTTAATCCTAGTCTATTAGTTTAGGGTAAACTAAAGGGATGTGATCATCGGTATTGCATATTTTTTGGAAGCCACGTGTAAGGGAAAAGATATAAACATTGGTTTCATCAATTTTAGTACCTTTATCCTCAGAAGATTAAGGACTAGGATCCCATAAAATTTTGATCCAGGCGTCAAGACGGGTCTTAGGAGGGGGAGTGTCGTCAACATGTTTATCTTAGATGGGTATATCATTGGGATCAGGAAAGATATGGTCAAGTTAATAAGATCTAAAAGAATAGGAAATTCATTCTCACTCATTGGAATTAGTAGATTTAGGATGGATATCCTTAGATGCCTTGTCATTGTTTAAAGCATCCACATTTTCACATGAGGTCAACTTAGCATTCAAAGAGTTGATATGCAAAGGTTTAAATCTAAGTCCTAGATTAGGAGGTCATCCTTGTACAGTAATAGGCTCAACAATGCCTTTTTTGTGTATGATACCACTACAACCATCATACCCTTTTCTATGCATCATTGTGAGCCCTGGTCCATACTTCACGATAGGTATCTGAGTGGGTTCTTGCTCTTGTTTTTGTTTATCTTTGTAAATCCAGGTAGATGTATTATCATAAACATGTTATTCATGCAACCCTCCCTAAATTTTAAATGTAGTAGAGGGGTAAACTTGCATGGTGGTCTTCGGATGTTGTCTCTACAACAATTGTGGCTTTCTATAGTATTTGGGGGAAAGAGGTAATTCCTGATGTGAAATGCTTGAGCCATGGTATATTCTCTGCAACCTTTTTCTTCAATTTTCATCTTTCCTTTTACTATCTTAGTGAGAGTGGATGCATCAATATATTTGGAAGAATTGGTTAATATTGCTTCACTATTTGTGGGTAACTGTTGTGCAAGAGTGTCTCTCAAATTGGCATAGAACTAGAAGGGATTAGGGTCTCCTAGAACAGTAATATTTTCTCCATTATGGTAAAAATTTAGACATTGGTAATAGGTAGAGGGGACTGCCTTCATAGCATATATTCAAGGGTGTCCCAAGATCATGTTGTAAGGAAAATATAGGTCCAAGACTTGTCGTAATGTGTTTTCAATAGCTGGACTAATTATGATAGGCAATACAATGACTCCTTTGGAAGAAATTTCATCATCATCATGTGCTTTGATTATGATTTGTATTGATGGATCAATATCACTTCAAGTGTAGCTAAGACCAATGACAACTTTCAAGGTGGAAATATTAATTCATGCTCCACCGTTTATCATGAATTACCTGACCTTACAATTATGGATAAAAACTTCAATGTGTAAGGGATCATTATGACTGAGTCTACCTTGAGAGACATCACTTTGAAAAAAGGTAACATGTTGTGATATGGAAAAGTGACCTATCATGACCTCAAACTGGAAAAAATCAATGTCATTGGGAACAGTGGATTCTTTTAAATCTTTGTCAAATATCTATTTATGTTGGGGGGACATGGCCAACAATTCAAGGATATAAATTTATGTTGGGATTCTTCCAAGCTGATCGAAAAGGTTATACTCAAAAGATAATTTGGGTCTAGTATGTTCTCTAGGCATAGTAATCTTGGTGCGGCGGGTAGTGACTGCAAATTGAGAATTCTTGTCTTTGATGGTAATAGTGGACACATGTGCATCTGACTCATTAAAATAGTTTATGGTATAATCATGGATAGTTTGGGTATAATTGACATTAGACTTTGAATTTGAAATAGATGATTTCCCCTTCTTATGGTCTAATAAAGGATTTTTAAAATGGTGTGGTCAATATTGGAAGAACCTGCAGAAGGTTCTACTTCAATTAAGCCTCGGTCGATGAGATCTTGCACTAAATGCTTCAATTGAAAACAAGAATTTTTTTTTGACCTTTGGATCGATGATATTTAAAACATTTATTGTCATCCCACCAAGAGGGTCTTACTGCTGGCTCATTTATGATCTCAGGTAACTGAACATAATTTTTTGGTAGAATTTTTTGTAACACGGAATGGAGTGGTTCACCCAACGTTGTGCATTGTCTTGGAGGTCCATCCCTATTTTTCAATGGTCAATATTGTCGAGTTTGTTGTGTATCATTTTTTATTTGTGCTTGAGGTGGCACTTGATTTTTTATTTGTGTATTCGTAACAGTTGGTCCTTTAAGATTGAGCTTTGCATGTGTTGTTTTTACCATTCATGCATCGACAACTATAGTTTGTAACATTTTTATTTCAAGACCAGAATTTTGTTTTCTCACTTGAAGTGCTTGCATTGTTATTCTCTTTGTTAACCTTAAGTATTCCTTTCTAAATAAGAGAATCTTCAATATCCATTCCTTTTTTCATGATATTTTGAATGGTGCTTGGGTGTTTCATTTGTATCTCATACATCATTTTTGGCACAAGATTCCCAATGAATAAACGTATTTGTTGTTCCTCCAGAATATTAAAGGGACATTAACTAAAAAAATTTCTCCATCACAATAGAAATTTCTTAAATGGTTCTCTAACTTTTGTTTGGTTGTGCATAAATTGGTCAATGTAACTTCGCTTGATATATTGAACATGAAATGAGAGATAAATTTATCTGCCAATCCTTTCCATGGTCTTATATTGCCCGGTAATTTAGAGTACTATTCCATTACTTTCCCACCAAGACTTAGAGGGAAGAGTCTCATAAGATATGTGACATTTTGATGAACTTGTATGCAATAAGTATAAAATTATCTAATGTGATCAATCATATTACCTTTCCCTCTATATTTCAAAATTTTGTGCTTCAAAGTTTCTTGGGAAAGGAGGCATATATATAAACTCTCATCAAATGGATTAGGAAATAGATCTCATTCCATATAAAGCATCTTCTTATACCTGAATTTCATCTCATTAACTTGCTTCTGTAACTATTAGATTTTTTGAACCATATCTTCATTATGTGAAGACTTTGTTACTTTATCATGCACATCAGAACAATGTCTTTTCTTGTGAACTATTGGGTGATGATTGTATTGATGAGTCTAGTCAGGATTATCTAGTTTTGATGATTTTGAAGTGATATCTTCAAGTGGAGCCATTTTTTTGTCTCCAATATTGTTGAGGATCCTCCACTCATTGTTGCATTTTTGGTGGAGGTACATACTGCTGAACTTGTTGCACATATTGTTGTTGAGATACTTGTTGTTGATATCTTTGTGCAAAATGCTAATGTTGTGGCGCATACTATGGGACATATTGTTGAGGTTGCAACATATTTTGTTTTTGTTTTTGTTGTGGAACATATTGTTGTTTTTGTGGAATATACTATTGTTGTTGTTGGTGTTGTTGAACATGGTTTTTTGTTGATGTATATGTTGTTGAACATGTTGTTTTTGTTGTTGACTATACTATTATTGTTGTTGTTGATGCACTTATTTCACCTTTGGTGGGCCTTTAACATGTTGTGTGATAGGATAAGATCCTTGACCCTCTTGATATTATTTTCCTTGCATCATTTATTGTTTCCCCTTTTGTTCTTGATGGTATCCCAGTGGTGCAAGTATATCACCAATATTTTGAGCCTTATGCTTTGATGGCTTTGATCTCTTTCCTTGAGTCATCATATTTACTTTCTCTACATGTGCTTGTTGTGCTAAATTTTCCTTTTGTTCTTGTTGCACTTGTTTTATCACCTTTTGTGGAATTTGTGAGATGTCAATGATGATCTTCTTCTTTGGCTCAAGTGGCATTCTTGGCATAATTATAGTGGTTACGCAAGATGCTTCTGTCATTTGTAGCATAGATAACCTTGGTGGTTCTTTGATTGGTCCGTTGGATTCTGTTGTGATTGAATTCTTCTCTTGGATTATTGAATATGATATCAATATAGGATTACTTTGTTCTTTTTCTTCAAAATAGGGTATATGTGGCATTCCCCAAGGAAATGTAAATGAATCTTTTGTTACTTTATGTTGAATAACTGGTGGGTGTTTCTTATAATCAAGACTCGTTGTCCTTTGAGGATATGCTTTGGAGGCATTATTAGTATCCACTAGTCATTGAGGAGGTGGCAGTGAAGTCTTGACCAAATGATTAAATGGTGGCACAAAGATCTATTTTTGGGTAATTTCAATAGTCAATTCATTTCGTCTTTTGTGCTACCTCTGTAGTTGATTCGTCTGAGGCTTTGTCCCCTTTTGATTTGTCCCAAAGTACTAAAGGTTGATTTTCTTCTAAAGTAGATTGTGTTTTATCTTGATATTCCAATAAAATTTGAGGGCTTTATTTCTTTAACACTCTGAGATATTGTTTTTATCTTGAGTCATGATGTATTCCAATGTCTTCTGAATTATTTTGTCTTTAATATCTTCATCAATTTTCTCTCTAGGTAGATCCTTAAGTGAAACGTGTCTTGCTTGTGATTCTTAGGAATCCGAAGAAACACTTGAGGAGTCATTAGGGTCTTGGTCCACCTGTGATGGTAGATTAGGTTGATCAAGACAAAATCTTAGCTCCATGTTCAAGGTAGGTTGAAGGGACTGGTCAAATTCAAACATTACTTCTTGTTCCCCTTGAGGTGTGGGTGGAACACTACCATGTCCTAGTTGCATAGGAACAAAGATAGGTTCAACGTTTGCAGGAGCTCCCCATTGAATCATGCCAAACCTTGGTGAATTATTTGATACATACCCCATGTTATATGGTCATTTCTTTGTCTCACATCGGAAGGTTCTTGTGAAAATGTGACATGTCTTGGGTCATGAAAAGTTTGATTCATCTCGTTTGGAGATTGCATGTTGATTAGATCGCTTTGTTGGGTTTGAAATGTTATACCTTGTCTTGGATCAAGTGGTGGTTGTGATTCTCCTTGTGATGTGAACATATCTTGATAAGAATCTTGTTTCCTTTTGGATACTTGGGATCTTGTGAAGACCGACATGATGACTATATGCAAGTGCAAGAATTTTTTGAATTTTTTGAGAGGATTTTAGACTGAGAATTCAACCTAAGATATGCAAGGGATTTATCAAAATGAAAATTTTGGATTTTGTATGACTATGAAAATAAATCTATGACTTATGAAACTATGTTTTTTGGATTTTTTACTTTGAAAATCTTTGGAAAAATACAAACCTAAGAGTATAAACTTAGGAAATTGAATAGGGATCTTGACTTTAAAGGGGATAAAGAGGGACAAAGGATAATTGGATAAAAATTATTAGGTCAAATCCATCATGAAAAAGGTGGAGTTTGACCAATTGACAAAGGGATAATTGGATAGAGGGACAAGGGGACCAAGTCAAGATCTTATTTTCAATAACATAAAGAAAGACTCTAGGATTTAGATTCTTTGTAGGATTTTAAAAAAAATTAAAAGGTTCTAAGATGAGCTCTTTATGCAAAAGGGATTATTATGAGGACTTGTGCAAAGGGACTATAGTGAGAACCTATAATGAGGACTAAATGCAAGTGGTTTTGAAATTGCAAATGCAAAGGGACTAATGCAATGTATGCAAAAGGATGCAGAATGAAGACTGTTATGCATACCAAAAGGCTCCAAGGTGAATACTCTACGATTCCATATCTTCACAAAAAGTTTGAGACAAGGTGTTTGTGACAAATTTATTTTTTAGGAATGATATTGAAAATCTTATTATAAGTGCTTAAGAGTGTTTTAAAAATTTTATTTTTTAAAGATTGACACACTTAGACAAGACACATCAGGCAGAATGGTTGTTGTAAAAATTGAAAAAAACACACCACATCGTAGGCTAGCTAGGACGATATCTGTTGAATTCCCACTTGAACAAGTTTAGTCATGCCTACTTATATCGGACAACCTAGAAGCTTGGAGGCACAGGCTCCTCCGTACAGTGCACTCACTTATCAGGCACACCAAGCTTCAAATCCCAAGGGTCATCACCTCCCAAGGGACTGTTGTCTCTACTAAGAGTTGTGAAAGTATGGGATGTGTTCGGGGTTTCCCCTTGCATCAGTAGATAGAAGGTTTTATTGGGCCACTACAAGAAGAGGCCTTTAGTCAAGGAATTCATTCCAAAGATAACTTTTGAATCATACAAGGAAACATGGTAGCGCAAGCGCTATTGAGACCTATAGCCCCATGAATACTAGGTACAAGCAATCTTAGGGCTATGAGACTTTAATCTCAAAGAGGTATTTGATTATAGTTGGTCGAAAGAGGTTGTCTTTGCCATGTTCCCACTTGGCTTGTTCCTTCTCACCAGCTATGTTAAAGCTCTCGGGAGGCAAACCCTCTAAAAGATTAAATGGATTTCTCTTCACCCAAGATCTCCAAAGGCAAGGGGAGAGGATATGTCCATTCAACCTTGGGATTACAATATAAAAAGCACTTCAAACACATAAGAAAATTTGTTCTTCTTAAAAGACCAAATTGAAGTGTTTTTAACTACTAAAAAGTAGAAATGAAAGTTTAGGAAGACACACAAGGTCTTCGTCAAGCGTCCTGCATTAAACACATTAGTAGTTTATCATTCATTTTTCATCCCATGATCACCAAAACATTGCATAGATCATCAGTAACACAAAAATCATGCATATCAAGTGCGTAAATAGGATTGGGAACAAAAAACTCAAAAAAAAAATCAAAATGACCCAATTTACCAATTGTGCAACAATATGATCCAACTACGTAGAACAAAAACCAATTGTGCACTACTAAGGACCAACTACGTAGGAACAACAACCAACTGTGTAGAAAACTAACCAAGTATGCAGAAGACCTGACCAAGTGTGCAACTTGCCATCAGAGACTCAAAATAGACCTAAAACTTGCATAATTTGAGATTTTTTACTAAATTGACCATTCAAGACTCATTAATTATGCAATTAGGGTTCATTTTAGGCCATTTAGGAATGATTTAAGAAATTGAATCCAAATTTAAAATCCATAATTAGCCTGTGTAGATTGGGTTAATTTAAAACAACTTGAATTGAAAAGTTTTTAATTACAACCCTAACTAGGTGAAATTCATTTTAAGAGCACCAAACTTAGATGTGAAGTTCTTTTTAGGTACCCAAATTGAAATGTAAGATTCCTTGACCAAATTAGGGTTCATTTAGACCATTTAGGGTTCATTTTATTCTTGAAATAGAAATAATTAAAAATAAAAAGCATAAAATGCAGATCTACTCTCTAAACCCTAAAAGAGTGATCCTAAACACCCAATATGCAGTCATCGTGACCAACTATGCAACAATCTTGATCAAGTGAGCAACTCTAGGAACCAAGTACGCAAACCTAAGAGCCAACTGTGAAAAAACCCTAACCAAGTGTGAAGGAACTCAAACCAACTACGTAGCTCTCTTCCAAGACCTACAAATGCTCAAAAACATCAAAAATTAGTTAGTTTAAACATGTTTCACATCAGGTTCACCAAATGTACAACCAAAAAAAGGCATAGTAAGCATATTAAGAGAAACCACCAACTCTCAAACAAGATGCAAACCTATCTAATCTAAACATTAAAACCATTTGAAATGAGAGTTCAAAACATATGGAAATAATACAAAAACTCTCTTCAAATGTAATTCCAATGCTCTCCTTTCTTCTCCATTAAAACAGATGAATGTTGCTCTTTGACAATGACAAAATTCACAAAAGATTGAAAGCAAAATAGTTATAATAAGAATACTAGGTGATAGTGGTTAGATAAACAAGACAAAATGAGCTCAATTTATAAGAGTTGAGAGGAAAAATTACAAAATTAAAAATTAGGTAAGCAAATTGGAAATTTGCATTGTTTATGACACTTGGTAAAAATGAGAGGGAAATTTGTCATATTTATGAAAAATTATGACACAATGGAGGCCAAATTAGTGGGTGGAAAGATGTAAGAAGAGTGGAAGGGAAGGTGTAAGAGGTGAAGCTATTTAATAGGGCATGGGGGATAGAAAATAGGAAGGGGATAGGTGAGGTGGATTTATGAGGATTAAAACAATTAAGAAATGCAATATTCCTCATAAATAGATAATTAAGATTTATGAAATTCAAAATTCCATAAACTATAAATTAGCCAATTAATTAATTAATTAGACATTAATTAATTGTGGAGACTTAGGATAAAGGGAATAAATAAAGTCAATTTATTTATTCAATTAGGACAGAGGGATAAATTATGGGCTATCATCCCAAGAGGACAAATTAGTGGATCGTTGACCGAAATGATAACAATGATGAAAGATTAACTTGGTTTTGATGATCTTGGCGAGGATTAGAAAAGATTATGATGGTTCCAGAATGGTTTAGAAAAAAATGAGACACTAATGATCTTTGACGATGAGCTCAAAAAAATAATTGAGAACGTATCGATGAAATTTGACAATACCTTGGAAGGATAATGATGAGACACTAATGAACTTTGAAAATGTCAAAGGGTTGACAATGATAAGGATTGACGATGATGAGGAGACATTGATGAACTTTGACAATGCTTCCAAAATGAATATGACGGGGCATTGACGAACTTTGACAATACCTTGGACAAGATTGAAAATGATAGTGTTGATGAACTTTGAAAACGCTATCGATAAAACATGGATTGACTTGATGACGATGCATTGATGATCTTTGAAAATGCCAGAGGATTGATCAAGATTGAACCAATGATGAAAATATTGACATGATTTGAAAGGATTGAATTGAATTAAAAGCGATTTGACTAGGCATCAATGATCTTTGACAATGCCCTAGAATGATCGAATGATGTCAGAATGATCCTAGACTAATTCAGACTGATTTAGGAATATTTTATATGGTTTAGGAATGTTTAGGATTGAATAGGATTAGTTTAGGATGATTTAGGATTGGTTAGGATTGATTAGGATCGATTAGGAAAATTGATCGATTCGGCCAAAAAGAGGGAAAAAATAATAATTAATTGAACAATTTTCAATGTTCAATTAACGATGAAAGATATAATGCTATCCTATAATAAAGATCATATGCGCAACATAGAGGAATAATTAGAACTCAAAATAGTGTTTCAATTGTAATGTCCAAAATGCAAAACACATAAACTAGCAGGTGTGAACCATTTTAGAGTATCTACAAGAACATCTGATGATAGATCAAGAATAGCTTGATTTAAAACTAATTTTGAACTTGACCAAAAAAAGATCGATTGAAGATTGAAGACACCATGTCTAGGCTTGATTGAGTGAAGACCGATAGAGAGATTTTGAAGGTATCAGCTCTTGAATTGATTTAGCGAAGACTAATAGCACCGACTCTGAACTTGATTGAATGAAGATCAATAGGGAGATTTGAATACTCACCCTGATGTGAAGCGATGAAACTGAATATTCATCCAAAGCATATTTTGGCATTTTTAGATTGGTTGATTTCCATTTCACAGGTACATGCTTTTCCTCCTCTTCTCCTTGAGTTAAGGTGACTCTCTTCTCCGCCTTCTTGAAATCCACTCATTTCTCAGGGCACTTGTAGGATTGATGCCCTACTGCTCCACATATTTTACAAATCAACCTAATGTGGTGCAATGAGATTGATTTCTATTTCACGATTTAATCAAGATAATTGACCGTATATGGGTCCAGATGAAGCCAACCGCTTGATTAGGAGACACTACTAGATCAATGTGATGTGATGAAACATATAAGTCCCTAGAGATTCAACTGGGTTATATGTTTGTTCAGGCAACTTAGAAGCTTGGAGGCACCGGCTCCTCCTTACAGTTCACTCACTTCTCAGGCACACCAAGCTTTGAATCCCAAGGGTAATCACTTCCCAAGGACCGTTGTCTCTACTAAGAGCCGTGAAAATGTGGAATGTCTTAGTTAGTCTCAAACCTTCCACGCCAACAAATAAAATATTGTTGGTCACTAGAAAAAAAAATTTAGTCAGGGCATCCGTTCAAGTGGCTATACATGCGGCAGATCAGCCCTGTTAAGGAGGCCTCCCAGCCTACAGAAGTTAAGTTCTGTAGGTTTTTACGCACCACAAGGGTACAGAGGGAGATCTTGTATCGGCATAGTGAAATCGACACCTGTTCACTATGAGATTAATCACAACGACATTTTTATATACCGGTTTGGAAGAGTTTGGCTTTAGCCTATTACCGGTTGGGCAATCCCTCTCACTAACTCTGTTAAAACTCTCAGGAGGTAGCCACGCTAAAAGATTTGCATGAATTTCTCTTTCACCCAAGATCTGGGAAGGCGAGGGGAGAGGATACGTTCATGCAATTCTTTTGGATTAAGAATCTAGAGAAGACTTCAAACACATAAGCAAAGTGATTCTTTTTAAGCATCAAATCTGAAGTGTTATTTAATTACAAGTAGACATGATAGTTTTGGAAGACACACAAAGTCTTCGACAAGCGTCCTGCATCAAACTCATTAGTAGTTTATGATTTTTTATTCATTTACAACGTCGTGCAAACCACTATTAGGTTGTAATCAAAATATAAGCTCAAGAACAACAAAGCCAAAGATTGGTCAGCATTAGAAAAATTTGAAAATCTGAAAACTGATTGCATATTTAGAAAGTAGATGAAAAATCATGCACTTTCAAAAAAAATGTACTAAAAAATGTTACCGTATGAGCCTGTATGAGGCTTTGGAAGCTGCAAAACAGAGGATTAGACAGGTATAGTGATGAAAACCTGCAATTTCTAATAAATTTGTGAATCAAAACCACAAACTAATCCCAACCCAGAAATCTTTAGGAAATTCTACCCAAAATCAAAAACAATTGCTCGAAAAAAATACTTAAAATGAACGAGTTATGGCCCTCCAAAGATAGACTGCAAAATCAAAACGCTCAATGGTGAAGGCAGAGAATTTTCAACCCTTGCTGATGTCAGCAAAATCACTGTGTTAAATTTGACGATTTCCTGGCCGTCACAAAAGGCCTTGCAGAATGATGGTTTGATGACCGTCAAATTTAACATAGTAAAAAATAATTAAGATTTAAAAAAAAAAATTGTCTCGAGCTGCATGCAAAAGGTCATACAGCCTGTTTGGGCAAAAACAATTGTCACAGATTTGACTTTCGTCGGATACGAGCGAGTTTATAATCGATTTGAACCGAAACAGTAATACGGATTCGATGGTGGGGTTAGATTTGGCTCAAAAGGAGATGTGGGTAAGCCACACAGTGGGCGCCAGAAATGTGCGTGTGAAATTGTGTCAGATACCTGACACACACTTTAATGAACCATTACGAGGTTAGCTAGTTAGAAAATGACAAAATCAGAAGACTAAAATGCCCAAGGCTAACCGTCATCGGCTCATTGCCTTCTAGTAGGCATGAGTTTGAATATTGCTCTCACGTCATCGCAAGAAACAGTGACTACACCAGATCCTAAACGAAGAATTTGAAAGCTAAATGAAATNTAATCTATATATGATATGCAAATGCAAGATTGATTCTAAAGCTAATTAGATTGATTTTATAATACCAATATTGAAATTTTTTTGTTCTTTTCAAAGCCCAAATTGAAATGTACTCTAGATTATGGTTTGCATGATTGAAAGTAAAATAACAATTATTCAATCAAAAACTATGAAATGTTAAAACGATTGAAAGCTTAAGAAATGAAAACTGCATAATAACATTAGCTAAAAACTTGGATCCTTTGTGAAGGAAATGAATCTCTCTTTTATAGAAAATCTCTCCCAAAGTGACGGTCGAGATTAGAGGAAATGAGTGGCTCAGATTCGATTAGAAAATCTCTCCCAAATTGACGATCGATATTAGAGGAAATGAGTGGCTTAGATTCGATTTGAGAAAGCACAATCCATATGCAAACAATTTGATTGGTCGAAAGATTCAATCTTTTTAGAAACTTCCAAATTGATTTTCAATCAACAACTTTGTTTCCAAAATGATAAATAGATAAGATTAAGTTAACTGAATAAAACATATTTGTTTCCAAAATGAGAAAATATAATAATAAATTAACTGAATAATACATATTTATTTCCAATTTAAAAATCAGTTGATGACATCATATGCATTTTTAAAGATTTAATTGATTTTAAATGCACATTTTGTTTTTATTAATTAATTTAATTCATTTTTAAATTTTATTGACAATTTAGTAATTTTATTTAATTAATATATTAGAATATCAACTAAATAATTAACTTAAGGTTTATTTGCCAATATATTGTATTTTTAGGAATTAATTAATTAATCAAGTATGATGATTAATTAGGACCTAGGATTCAAGTCAGATTAGCTCGAATGAACTTAGGGTTTATCAAGATTAGGCTTTCTTGATTAATTGTTGCAATTGGGGGTCTAGGGTTTAGATGACCATTTTTATGTGATTACACGATCGACAACAATTCAAAGAATGGGTGGGGACATAGTTCGAATCGAGCCAAGTAAATTTGATGGATTTAATAATGATGTCACTATTTGGCACATAAACTATAAGGGCGGAGTCTTGCAATTCATTGAAAGCATTAATAGATACAGTGAGGACCTCTCTATGCTATCAACCTCATGAGTGGATAGAAGGGTCATTGTTGGCAGAATTTCTTTTAAAGTAAATGAAAAATCATTAATGTAAAAAAATGAGCAGTGTAGCTGATAAGAACAATCTCAACCAAGTTTTTTTAGGGGAAATGAGGGTCCAATTAAGCTCCATTGTGGTTTTGAGAGGGAACAATTACCACCCCCATGGAATCGGGTATGTTTGGTGATGACGAAATATTTTACCCTAGGACAGGTTCAGAGTCTTACTTTTACCACATCTGTGCTAACCACTTTAGGGATAGTAATCTTATCTCCTTTCCATTTTTTCTTTTTACTTTTCTTGATTCTTTTGATAAGGAGGTGGTTGAGAATGCAAAAAATAAGGGGAAAAAACCCATCCCACTCCACCAAGGCC
Source organism: Thuja plicata (assembly GCA_018584345.1). Classification (NCBI taxonomy): domain Eukaryota; kingdom Viridiplantae; phylum Streptophyta; class Pinopsida; order Cupressales; family Cupressaceae; genus Thuja; species Thuja plicata. Next base: position 339,527 of record MU225400.1, on the reverse strand, counting down.
TCATTTTCCGTCTCTATCATTTTTTGCCTCACCTTGTGCCCCCCATAAAAATTATCAGGCAAGAAACACCTAAGTCTGCCACTCCCCCTTCAACTAGCATTATAGACACTTTTGGCCCCAACAAAAAGAAATGCATTCAATACCCAAGTGCTGCTAAAATTTCTTATCAACATGAGACCCCATAAACCCCCACACCCCCATAGTTGCAAATGAGCTTTGTGATTTTAAGTGCAAAGCCTCAATTCCTAGTATTAGCAATAATAAAGGGGAAAAAACTCCCCTCAACCACAAAAAAAGCCAAATTGAACATCCAAGAGGTTACCAACAAAGAGATGGAAGTGGGGAAAGAGACTACTAAAAATGAATGCAACTTGAGGAGGTCCTATAGATTGGCCATTCACTCCGTAGAAAATAAGGAAAAATGAAAAAATTAGTTGAGTATGATATTAACAAGTGTGAAGACCAAGAGAGTGAGAATAGTAAGGAAGATGAAGAGAAGTATGATGGTGCTGACAAAGAAGGGGAAAGGGAAGAGGAGACTGAAAACTTCAAGAAATATATCGAGGACAACTCCACCCATATTTTTGAATGCATAAAAATAGGGTCGATTGACCTCACCCATGACATGATGTCAAAGGAAGAGGGGATGAACAAATCCAAGGACCTATAAAACCTAGGCAGAAAGGACCTGTTCTAAATGTAAAGCCATTGCAAAGGAGTTGGAAAGGGTTAAAGCCAAAGTCATGAATATGGAGAGAAAGTTGGGGAGTGTCTTTTGGTTTAGCCTAAGGATCATGTACAGTTTTATCACCTCCCTTTGCCAATTGCAGAAAATCCTCGGGAGTGAAAATGCAAATGATCCTCACAATTTTGCCACAATTTTGTGACCTCCATTTACCTGATCCAAAAGATCTTCATTAATGACAAGTCCAATGTACTACACCAAGTTGGCTGCAAAAGTAAATATGCCCATTAAGATTAATTTCCCTTCAGTTTTTTTCTAAAGTGGCCTTATACTGAGACTTATAATTTAGATGGTTTATTGGTTTATGCTAATACTTTTCATAGTTTAGATAGATTATTGGACTTTGATTCTAAAGCTAAAACTTTTGTTTATATTATGCTGCTGAACTGGTTTAGTTTTTTATGTTAGTATATTGATAATGTGTTGTTAATGAGTTGGAACTGCCTTACTGTTGATGATTTTTAATGTTAATACATTGATAATGTATTGTTAATGAGTTGGGCCTGCTTTACTGTTGATGACTTTATATCATTTGATCTGTTGTTATAGGGACCAACACCCTTGTTTTGCTGCTTATTAATATTAAAAACAATTTGAAGAAAATTTCTTAAGAATAAGTAACTGTTAAGCCGTCCAGAAAACCAAAAAAAAAACTCTGTTGCACGATGACTTGTAACATGGTTTTGTAAAACACAATGTGAACCCAAGGAAATAACAAACAACCAAAAAAAACAGACCAACTGCTTGTCAAATATCCTTATTTATTATCACAATAGATAAAAATGTACACGGATAAATGGAACGAACAAAAAAATTCTTAATACTAATCGTTACTAATTCAAGTTCAGGAGTTCACATGAAAATTCTGATATGGCATCAGTCACAACATCAGAATAACATAAAGCAACAAGGCATCTTCATAATCTCAAGCACTAGACAAAGTTCTGAGACAAATATCTTCTGAAATGCACTACTCGAAGTAATATGAATACGGAAGAGAATGGGAATTCAAAAATTTATTATCGAGTCTGGAGATATCTATTGCTAATACTTTCATATTTTCGTTATAAAATTCAAACTCGTAAAGCAAAATGCTACGATAGATAGAAGAATTGGGATGAAAATCATACTGCCTGTTGGAACAAATATTGTCAAGGCAGATTTGAAAAATGCATTGAGACACTTGAGAGATATGCACTAAAGCTGATATTATTGTTTAGTAAAGACTGAGGTTGTCTGTAGCTGTTTTCTTCCAATTTCATTCTGACAATTTGTTTATGGATAAAAAGTAGAACTGTGCAATTAGTTTAAGAAAATATGTCCACACTACTTCATCCATGAAATTAAAGACACAATCTCATTAAAAGCGAGGCACATAATGCAAGAAACTGAGTCGTTTCAACAGGTGAGAAATAGAATTAAAGCTTCTAATTACCAGAACCCATAAAATCATTAGTTGAAGAAAATCTATACACTCAAACAAAAAAAACATCCTGTCCACAATATTTCATCCATGAAATTAAAGTGTCTCATCAAAAGCAAGGCACGTATGGGATCGAATATGAGTAGTTTGAACAAGTATGAGATCTAGAAATTCAAGCTTCTAATTACCAGAACCCAAAAAAAAAGCTAGACCCAAAGAAACTTTTTAGCGCAAATAAATTGAAATTCTGGTGAACATTTTCTTGAAATCCGTTTTCCAGCATCCTTGAGGACTGGCAAAAACTAAAGGTACACGTGAAGAAAAATTTTAAGAAATGGTAATTGAAATTCTAGTAAACATTTTCTTAAAATCTCTTATACGCCAGTCATTGTACTAATTCTGCTTTCTTCTTATGCCAGAGTCTATCCACAGAACTATCAGCCTCTCCCTGCAAAAAACAACCAAAAATAAATAATTTGGACTGCTGAAAGCCTAAAACTATAAAAATGTCATTTCTATATATTTCAACATCAGCACCATAAAAGGCATCAAACAGCCAATAGGACTGAGGTATCAATCGATAAAGGCAATCTCTAATAGATTGACGGTTACTGTGGAGCAATGACTTTATTTTCAATTTTGGTCTTCTGCCAACTGCTTGGTATGAATTAAACATCTGCAAGGCATCAAAGCACCGGTATGCTCCAGATGATTTTTCTAATTCTGTCGTAATACATTTCAACTTTTATATTCAACAGTTAAGGCCAAACAGTCGAAGGAGTCAATATAGAGCCTGGAGAGGCAACAAGAATACATGTCATAATAGTATATTCTTTGAAAATGGAAATATTCAAATTACTTCAAGGGACAGATAATGAAGCACACGACTGCAGAGCAAAGAGGTGTTTTCTGAAAAAAATCTCTCTATCCAAAACTAGCTGCTACCAATTTTGTTTTGTGAGAAGTATCTCTCTATCCAAAACCAGCTACACTGGAAGCAATTGCAAATCAAAGAGGTGCTATTTGCAAACAATTTCTCTTATTCAAAAACAGCTTATTGAAATAAAAAAATTATTTTAAAGAATTGGAAGAATTGCAAGTGCTCTAAAAGGAGCTGCAGATCAAAAACGTGTTGTGAATGACTAGAAGAATTTGTATAACAGGTTTATTCATATTAATTCCATGGATGATGACAAAAGCCATCACACACCAGGTTTACATTCGAAAGGAAAAGGCACATTTCTAGCATCTCCCACAAATCAGTCAACAGGGTAACTCATATAAAATTGATTCCCGGGTAGCTAAAACAAAGAATGAGAGGCAACATCCTGAGCATATTCTGCATGCACCAAAGAGAGTGTAGCAGTACTCTGAAAGCATTGAAATATTCATCAAGCATATAAATTATGCAAGGCAAAATTATGGTTGAACAATAGTTAATTTTTTAAAAACAGGGAAGTGTAGTGTCAAATTGCACCTAATGTAATCTAACATTATGTGATGCTCCTAACTTAGCCGAAAGACGAAACTCCATGTAAGCCTCCACGTCCCTCCATCTCCCTTGTCCTTTTCCACTCAAATCCTTGTCCACGCGGCCTGGTTGGCACAGGACGTGCACCCTGCAGAGACACCCGCGCAGCGCACACTCGTCCCACAATTCTGCAGACATGCAATGAGTCGTTCAGACGTTACAACTGCCATCCCTGCAGTGTAACGCCTCCTACCACTACCCACCGACATCAAGAATCATCCAACAAGCTTAAAACTTCATTCTTTCACCTCATTTGGTCATCTTCATGCTCTTTTGGTCTTCCTCTATACACCTTGAAGCTTCTTCACCATTTTCACAGCTTATTCTTGCATCTTGGACAGCTTTCATACAACATATTGGCGCTCACAGCACCACAGCTCTGTCATCTTCGTCACCTTGCCTTCACTACATTGGGCTCCGGCTTTGCGGCTTTGAAGGAGAGTTACTCACACCATTCCATTTTATATTTTGTCCAGCATATCATAATTTCTTCATCGTAATCTTATAGCATTGTTATCTTTATCCTTATCCATTCTCTTTGTGGTTATCTATCACGGTTTATCTCATCTATCTGGCTGCTGTGGAGGTGGAAACACCAAAGCAAGGACTTGACTGAGGCAAGTCTCAAAACAACCCCTGACATTTTTCATTATTTCTATGTGTGCAGGTTTCACAGGAGGAAGTGGAGCAATTCATCATCTTCATCAACCTCCTTCGTTGTGAGAACATTCTTTTCCATTATCCTTTGTCTTTGTTCTCTTCACAGCATAGTCACATTTCCTGGTTTCTGTTAAACTTATAGGTGTTAGTTTATCTTTCTGTTTTTTAATTGCTGTTTCAGTTCTCTATCTGGTCCTCAGCATGCTGTTCGTAAAGGGTGAAACCGCACCGAGCAAACGTCCTACATCCGAGCTGTCGCCCTCGACTCGTGCGGGTGTCCCAGGCAGTGAGCTCACAGAGCCAAGTGGTTAATCCTGACAGTTAGTCTTTCTGTTTCTGATAGTTGAAATATTCTTATTTGATAGTATGCTTTAGTTATTTCGATTCTTTTATTTCCGTTTAAATTTCATTAAGTCCTAAAATATATCCTTGTCTTTTAAGCTGTCTTGGTCACCCTACCTCACCAGAGCGCTAGTAGAAGTGAGGCGGTGCAAGGGTTAGTTTGTCACTCCAGATTTTTAAAAATCTTTTAAAACTTTTTGCTTTCCAGGTTTGGTTGCATCACTACTGCTACAATGATTTAGGCTGCACAACATTATGTACTAGGGAGCCACTAATTTCAGATAGATTGATCGTGTTACATGTTTTGTAAGTAAAGAGGAAATTTCTAGCATCTTTAATAGGATACACAAGGAGATCCCTCATTTCTGAACATATAATTGCAAGCTCAGGTGATTTGTACATGGCACGGAGCTTCAAATCACATACCGATTTCCTGGGTACACAGAGTTAAGCGCATTGACCTTAACTGTTCACAGAAGGAAGAGATCCACTCACCAGATAGGTTTAAGGGCACAGACAATTCTCTCTGCAATGCAGAATTTTCCCCAGGTTGATAGTAATGTGCTAATGCAACTGTTGCTTGAACTAGGGTGACAGTTTGGGGAGTTTCCCTAATGGCCATGATTGTAACGTGGATAAATATAGGCAACAAGATGCATGCATTTCTCGCTCAATATCAAAGAATGATGATCATTTGTCTTTTCAAGAGAGTATCTTGTTTATAATATAAATCACTACAAAATTGAAGAATAAGGTACTACAGGCACAATAACTTTTTATGAATGCTGCACACACAGATAAGTGTTATACTTATTTCTGGTCATAGGCCAAGAGAAGTTTTAAGGTTTAGTGTGAACTTATAATTTAAATTGTTTTATTAAGATGTTTTCAAAATAGGCCCATAGCTATGGTTAATTCAGGCATGTAAAAAGTAACAAGGGTGTAATGTCAATGCTTGTAAATAGCAATGAGCTTCAGTAAATGTTTAAATAGTTTTAGATGAAAGAAAGAAAGACAGCATATACGCTAAATAAGGGCTGTTCAGTAAGGCAAAACAACAGAGGCTAAAGAAAGATTATGTGAGAACTGTATGAATGTAGACCTGGAAAGGGAAAGAACTAATGGATCAAACTCTGACATCAAAAAATACTTCTGGACGGTTCATTGTGGATGGGTGTGTTGAGATGATGATAAATGTCAATCTTTAAAAAATTAACTCTAAATTTCAAAATGTATGTACAATGTCAAGTAGAAATCAAAAGCAAGCCAATGTTCAAGTGGGTCTTTAAGAGTCACATAAGGTGTCACATTTCACAACAATAATATGGAAAACCATTGGAAGTGCAGTTGTACCTGTTAGTAAAAGATAATCTTCACGATTCAATATATCATACATGCCATTCTGAAGTTTCTTATGATGTATATAATTTTATTCCCATACTCATATCAAAGGAACCCTAAAATCTTGCAATCTCAGATGCCCTGAATTTGATACCATCTGAATTAATTTAGTATTCTTAATATGTATACATTCAGAAGATATTTTGTTGCCTATTTAATAAGTTTTGCTTGAAATCAAGATTGATGAAGGTCAAAAAGGATTCTGAGAGTACTCTTTAAGGCAGAGCTAATCCACAACTCCAGAAAAATTAACAGACCTTAAAAGTTGAAAGCAAATTTGAGCTCTATTTATCAATCCCATACAGCTTCAAATACTATTGACAACTCAAATTGTAACACCATGTTAGGAACCTGTGTGTTCCTTCTGTTTATTTTGTTAGTGTAGTGTTGTTGGACGCATATGCTTTGTAAGTCGTCCCGTGAGTATATTTTATTATCCCACATGCATAGGTAGTATTACTTTT
>MU225400.1:301251-315133 GCA_018584345.1 Thuja plicata | reverse complement strand
CCAAAATAATACTTTCAATTCCAATTCCAATTTTCAATTCGAATAACAGGTCTGAGAAGGAATTGTGGAATGCTCAAAATGACCCAAAATTAGAATTCGCATAACCCTATTCCAATTTTTAATTTTTCCACCAAACAGGGAATTGAACATTTTGGGAATTCGAAAATGCCAATTCTCATTCAATTCCAATTCCACCCCTGAAACAAACGGGCCCTTGTTTCTTCCATGTTTGTGTCTATCCAAAAAAATTGAAATTGGAATTGGTATTCGAAATTTCAATTTTGCCTCCAAAATAGGCATATGCATTTTCCACCCAAATAGGTGGAATTGGAATTTCGAATTCCAATTCCAATTTTTATAAAACCAAATCTAATATCTCATCGGGTTTGTGACTTCTCCAAACCTTCATTCTGAAACACATGTGTGTGTGTATACACACACATGTGTTTATATACACACATGTGTGTGTATATATCATATGTGTATATACACACACACGTATGTGTGTATATGTATATATGTGTATATGTGTGTATGTGTGTGTATATATACACACATATACACACCGTCTTCAAAGAAATTAAGAAATAAACAATTAAAAATCCTTATGCATCTTCTCACTACCCTTCTGGGTGAACCAAACGGGTCCAACCCATATTCCAGAAATCATTTTCAGGATAAGTATCTTCTAGAATTGCAGCATCTTCCAAAATTGACTATATCCAGCATTTGGTATTCGAGCACCCAAATGGGCCTTAGATGTAATGTCCTCGTTATTAAATAAATAAAATAAACTTTTATTTGGGTTCCGATCGATTTAGCTTATCCCGGACCTATCTTTTATTTTAGCGTAGGTGTTAGTGTTTCGTGTCGGCTTTATTTGTACACCTCGGGAGTTTGTCCAATGGGTATTTATGGCCGGCATGTAGGATGTATTTCTCATGTTGAGTTTTGATATTTTATTTGTAATTGCGAATACCTATAGGAATTCTGTGGTCTGTCATTTCGGAGGTGAAAGACCCTCCCTAGTTGGTATTTGCAGTTCCGGTGGGATTCAACCCTCGCCCTACTCTGTCTGTTCTTTGTTCGGATCTGGTGAAACTGAAGTAATATCTATTGATTATTATTATCTCTCCTCGCAAGTATTGATTTGCTCTATCATTGTGGATTATATTAGTTCCTTATTTCATTTTGGTCCAAAGGCACATTTCATACCCCGGAGGCATCTCCCTCCAGACATTCTCAAACATTTGTGTTGCCTCCTACGGCCTCCTTGACCTCACCGCACGGGCCTTCCATTCATCACCGTACGACCTCTCAACACCATCATACAACATCCTAGCCATCACTGTACGACCTTCCAGTCATCATCGTATGGCCTCCCAGCATCACCGTACGGTCTCCCAACATCCCCGTGTGGCCTCCCTGTCATTACTGTACGACCTCCTAGCTACCGTACAGCCTCCTAGCATCCACCGTACAGCCACCCTGCATCCATAGTACGGACCTTCTGTCAAACTTACATCCTCGGTTTCTACTCGCCAGGAGTTAGGACCTTCGACTCAGTGTGCCAGGGGCTCAGAACATTACAGTGGTATCAGAGCTAGTGATTATGCCAGCTTGTGGGTTTGAACGCAAGTATATACCAGGAGAGGAAATAGATATCATTTGGCTGATAGAATGGAAGATCAAGAGGATCATGTTGCTCAAGTCATGGCATTGCTAAGAGAACTCACCATAAACCAAATGCATATCAATGACACTCAGCGACTCATGGAGAAGACATTACGAAAATTGGTTGAAGGCAAAGCATCCACAGAGCAAAATGTGCAAAGTGACAATTTTGTTGCAAGTAGGACAAACCCCGAATCAACACGCTCTCGACCGTCAATGCCCACCTTCCCCCCTCGAATGGAAGCACAACGCAGAGAACCACCTACATTCCAAGATATGCAAGATCAACTTTGGGAGGACAGGAAGAATGCAAATCTAGAAGGAGGATATAACCTACAAGAATTATGTAGATCTGAGAATGAGATATTCAGGCTGCAACAATCAGGGTGGTTACTATAACGACAACCTTAGGAGAAAGATCGGTAAAGTTAATTTATCAACTTTTGATGGTTTTGGTTCCACTACAGCTAGGGCATGGGTGCAAAAGGCCGACACCTATTTCTAGCTCAACCCTATGCTGGAGGACGAAACCATAAAATTTGTGGCCCTACATCTGGAAGGGTTAGCTTACGAATGGTGGCATCATGGCATGGTCACTTTGGGCCATGATCAGATAACCTCCTATGCTAATTTCACTGAGAGATTAATGGATTATTTTGATGGAAGAGATCCAGAACTTAATTTCAAAGATTTGGCTCAGTTGAAACAAACAGGTACAGTGGACAGTTTCATACAGAATTTCAAAGATTATCAGTCCTGGCAACTGACATTTCGGAGAGACGATTGGTCGTGCTATTCATGGATTGGTTGGCAAAACCTTTGAGAGGATGGGTGAGGGGGTTCAATCCCATCACACTCACAAAGGCAATCAAGAAGGCACGTGACATGTCAACATCTTCCTCTTCCTCCTCCAGGAGTTATGCACAGTCCAAATCACCCCTCATTCCCAAAGAAAAGGACAACAAACCTCTGCCAAAGAGACCTCTACTGGATGAGGCTACCCGACGGGAGCTCAGAAGGAGGAAGTTGTACTTCGATTGTAGGGAACCATGGGAACCTGGACATCATTGCTTAGGCAAGTGAAAAATCCACTATATTGAAGTAATGTCAGATGATGAAGAGGAAGAATATGCACAGAAGCTGAGGAAGACGAACAACCAACCGCCCAAGAGGCTAACCTAAACCGTGCAGAAAGAATTGACACATTGTTGAAAACAGGCTGGTCCATTGCTGCTTTAGCTGGAACCTTGAGATGCACTATCTTCCAAGTACGGGTTACTCTCTGGGGAGAGGGTTGTGGTCATGCTAGACAGCGGGGCTACCCTCAACTTCATCAACTCCTCACTAGTCAAACCAAGGGGTTTACAAATAGAGGCACACCAAGGATTCGATGTCAAGGTGGCAGGAGGAAGCATTTTGTCTTGCACCCATCTGGTCCCACAATCGAGCATTTCTATGGGTAACTACACGGTGACAGATGACCTCTTCATAGTTGATTTGGATAACATGGAAGTCATCCTCAACATCCAGTGGATGGAAACCTTGGATGAATACACACAAAGTTTCAAACGGATGGAATTTTCATTCGAGGTGGATGACAAGAAAGTTGTTCTGAGGGGAATGTCAAATGGAGGACCGAGGGAAATTTCTGCCCAACAGATGGAAGCCATCCTCAGGCGCGACGATATGGTCTAGGTCGCACCCTATTTTATCTCATCCGAACCAGTACATGGACAACCTACCTTCTATCAGGATGAGGAACTTCAGAATGTGTTGGATAAGCATCAATTAGTTTTTGCTGACATACCGCTAGGCGTACCACCGCACCGTGGGTTTGAGCACACTATCGAGATGGAGGCTGGCACCCAACCTGTCATCACCACACCGTACCGCCATCCTAAAAGGTTTAAGGATTAAATTGAAAAAACAATACAGGAACTTCTCGACAAGGGATGGATCAGGCCTAGTTCTAGCCCTTTTACATCATACGTCGTACTGGTCAAGAAGAAGGATGAAACTCTGAGGATGTGTGTGGACTATTGTGCATTAAATAAGAAAACCATCAAGAATAGCTACCCTATTCCCAAGATCGATGAGTTATTGGATGAACTGCATGGTGTAGTCTATTTTTTGAAAATAAATCTCCGATCTGGGTATCATCAGATCCATATGAGAAGAAAAGATGTGGAGAAAATAACCTTTCGTTGCCACTATGGGCATTACAAGTTCCTGGTCATGTCATTTGGACTGACCAATGCTCCTGCCAGATTTCAGTCTTGTATGAATCGCATCTTCAACAAACAACTGCGTAAGCTTCTATTAGTATTTTGTGATGACATACTCATATACAGTAAGACATGGGAGGAACATGTGAAGCATTTGGATGAAATACTAGAGATTATGGAATCACATTCCCTGTTTTCCAAAAGGTCAAAATGTGAGTTTGGGATGACGAAGATATTGTACCTCATGCACATTGTCAGTGGGCGAGGGGTTCAAGTGCATCAAGAAAAGATTCAAGCCATTCTGGATTGGCCGTCGCCAAAGACTCTCTCAGACCTGCGTGGATTCTTCGGGTTGTACAATTATTATAGGCAATTCATGAAGGGATTCTCACAGCTCATTGCACCATTGACGGATCTAACAAAGAAAGGATCATTCCAATGGAGCAAACAGGCACAACAAACTTTTGAAAGGCTCAAAGAAGTCATGAGCTCTTGCTCGGTGCTGGCACTTCAAAATTTCAGCCGACCCTTCATTTTGGAGTGTGATGCCTCTGGAGAAGGTATTGGGGTCGTGCTAATGCAGGACCATCACCCGATTGCATTTGAGAGTCAGAAGCTTTTGGGAACCGAGAAATTATATTCCATCTACGACAAGGAGATGCTCACCATCATGCACGCCTTGACAAAATTTTGACAGTACCTCGTCAGAGCCAAGTTCACCATGCATACAGATCATAACAGCCGTCGGCATTTCCTAGAACAACTAGAACTCAATGAAGGACAACAGAAGTGGGTAAGTAAAGTATAGGCTTTTGATTTTGACATTGAATATATAAAGGGAAAAAATAATGTGGTGGCTAACACCTTATCGAGACGGCCAACGATATGCTCTTTATCTCAAATCTCAACCAATTGGAGGGCACACCTATTATTTGAATATTCCAAGAATACTTTTGCATGTCATTTGTTGGACAACGAAGGACAAGATGATAGATACAAGGTGGTTTATGATATTATATACTACAAAGGCATAATATACTTGGTACCCGAATCCAAATTGAAGGCGAAGATTCTAAAGGAGATACACGACTCACCTTTGGCCGAGCATAAGGGATATTTGAAGACTCACAGGAAGATCAGGGAAAGGTTCTCCTGTAAGGGTTTAAAGAATGATGTCCTTTGATATGTCTGGGAATGTCCTACCTGTCAGCAAAACAAATCATAACACACTATGACAGCATGTCTACTTCAGCCATTGTCGATTCCTGAGCAGAAATGGACTAGCATTTCAATGGATTTCATTACTAGGCTTCTAAAGGTGCAAGGAAGAGATTTCATCTTTGTGGTGGTTGACAGATTGACCAAGTATGCACACTTCTTTGCTATTTCAGGGGAATACCAAGCAGCATAGGTGGCAGACTTGTTCTTCTGGGAGGTGTTCTGCTTGCATGGACTCCCTCAGAGCATAGTGAGCGACTGAGATAGTCATTTTCTCGATACTTTATGGAAAGAACTATTTTGACTGGCAGGAACAGAGTTGTCACCCAGCATAAGCTACCACCCACAGACTGACGGACATACATAGATCATGAACAAGTGGCTGGAAGGATATCTCAAAAACTATGTGTCCGCACAACATAAAGTGTGGGTCAAGTGGCTACATCTAGGGGAGCACTGTTAAAACACCACATATCACATGTCTATCAGAATGACTCCCTTTAAAGCTTTGTACAGGTATGAACCAACTTCATTCGTGGACATGTCTTTGGGAGATAGTCGCGCACCAAAGGCAAAAGATTGGCTGTGGGAAGAAATAGATATCCTAAGATCACTCCAGGAGAATCTCCTACGGGCTCGGAATCAATAGAAAATATATGCTGACAGGCATCACATTAAGAGGATTTTTTAAGTGGGAGACTTGGTATACCTTCAACTTCAGCCATACAGGCAGTCATCCCTGAAGGCATCCAGCAAGGAGAAATTGAGGTCGTGTTTCTACGGGCCCTACCGTGTTTCCAAACGGGTGGGTGAGGTCGCTTATGAACTGGATCTACATGAGGGAAGCAGGATTCACAATGTATTTCATGTATCTTGCTTGAAGAAGGCGGTGGGGAAACATGTCACTGTGTTTGAAGATTTACCACCCCTTGACAGAGAAGGGAAGTTAGTTTTGGAGTCGACTAAAGTCATTACCACTCGAGAGAAAAATTTGAGGACTCGCACGGTCAAAGAATTTCTGGTGCATTGGAAGAACCTTCCATTGGAAGATACTACTTGTGGGGGTGAGCAAATTCTGAATCATTTGAATCTACAATTGCTTAAGGACAAGCAATCTTTGGGACGAGAGGACTATAATGTCCCCATTATTAAATAAATAAAATAAACTTGTATTTGGGTTCTAGTCAATTTAGCTTATTTGGACCCATCTTTTATTTTAGCGTAGGTGTTAGTGTGCCATGTCGGCTTTATTTGTACACCTCAGGAGTTTGTCCGACAGGTATTTATGACCGGCGTGTAGGATGTATTTCTCATGTCAAGTTTTGATATTTTATTTGTAATTGCAAATTCTTGTAGGAATTATGTGGTCTGTCATTTCGGAGGTGAAAGACCCTCCCTAGTTGGTATTTGCAATTTTGGCGGGATTTACCCATCACCCTACTCTGCCTATTCTATGTTCGGATCTGGCAAATCTAAAGTACTATCTATTGATTATTATTATTATCTCTCCTCGCAAGTATTGGTTTGATCTATCATTGTGGATTATATTAGTTCCTTATTTCATTTTGGTCTAAAGGCACATTTCATACTTCGCAGGCATCTCCCTCTAGACATTCTCAAACATCCGGGCTACCTCCTACGGCCTCCCTTCCCTCACCGCACGGGCCTTCCAGCCGTCACCGTACGACCTCCCAACACCACCGTACAACATTCCAGCTATCACCATACGGCCTCCCAGCACCACCATACGACATCCCAACCATCATCGTATGACCTTGTAGCTGTCACCGTACAGCCTCCCAGCATCCCCGTACGGTCTCCCAACATCCTTGTACGGCCTCCCTGCCGTTACCATACGACCTCCTAGCTACCGTACAACCTCCTAGCATCCACCGTACGACCACCTTGCATCCACCGTACAGACCTTCTGTCAAACGTACGGCCTCAGTTTTTGCTCACCAAGAGTTAGGACCTTCAACTCAATGTGCCAGGGGCTCTGAACATTACATTAGAGAACATTTAAAACATGTGAGAACATTCAGTAAATATTTTTTATAATGTTTATATTTGTATTTGGGTGATGTTTATGTTACATCAGAATTTGTATCCAATTAGATTTTATTATTATATTTTATGACATCCATAAAGTTTAGAGCTAAGTTGTTTTTATAGGTATTTTCAATAAGAAAATTAAGGTTTTCATTTATAAAATAAAAAAATGAAAATAAAGAATTACTTCAATTTTAAGGAAAAAATAGAAAGTTTGGTTTTAATAGTAATAAGTTGTAATGATTTGGGATTTTTTAAAGATCTATCAAATTGAAATTATTTTATAATATATTCTTTACAAATAATTTTATATTTAAATTAAAAAAAATGAAGACTATGAAATTTCGCAACTTGAATAGGTGTCCATGGTATAAACAAGTTGAGAATTGGCAGCAATCATCCAGCAAGACATCGACCACCTAGTAGAATGGATCTCGAAGCTTCTCTGGAACCCCCTTGGATTTGATTATATCTCCATTTGTCATAGGAGAAAACAAGATTCTACTCAGTAAGGGAGGTTGGTTTGCAAAGCAAAATGGCAAAAAAATCATTGCTTAAAGACCCAATGGAAAATAAGATGGTAATAAGGAAGGGTGTGCGAAACAAAAGACTTATGGCCAAGACCTAAATTTGAACAAAGGATCTCTAGTGTTTAGGTTTGGGAGGAATCAACAAAATAAGGAAGAATGGTGAAGAAAAAAAGAATCTAGGTCACAAAATGAGACCAAAGCATTTGTCAACAAGGCCAACATCCTTAATCCAATCTAGGATCACCTCTGATGTTGCACATTATTTGTCAAATCATGTGGACCAGATTTCCCTCTGGAAAAGATAACAAAGTGGTGGATGGATTTATTTGTAGGTTGAGTCAACATCAAACCCTTAGATCATGGATTTTTCATTGTCGATTGCGTCAATGGATTTCAAAAGAGAGAGATACTCTACGACACACCTCTTTTTTTCAAAGGCTTCAGTTTTTACTACATTCACTAGGAGCCTAATTTTGATTCGGGCGGACATATTTGATATAAAACCCCTAGATTGATTAAACTAAAAAATATTGCCCTCCAAATATTGGGGAATGGAAGCCCAAGAAAATATTGGAAATGAAATTGGATCCTTTATTAGGGTAGAGGAGAATTTTTTCTTTTGGAAGATAGATGTAGTCCCAAGAATATAAGTCAATGTGGATCATAATTTGAAAATGCTAGCTACCCTTGAAATTATAATAGAGAAATGTAGATAATGTCAATAAGCTACCTTCGATGACAACCCCAGAGGAGGAAGGTGTATATTGGGGCCAGGTTTCCAAAAAACTTGCTCTGATCATAAAATTTCCACTTTGACCTCCTCGTTTAGGCTTTTGGCTTTAAGCTCATTTCTTTTTGTTTCTTTTAAGAGCTCTTATCTCTCAATTAACAAGTCATACAATTCCTGCTCACGCTTCTTTCTAGAATTTTCTATTTCAGATTCCAGCTCTCGCTTATTTCTCCTTAAGGATAGAACCTCATCACGCAGTTTATCAGAGTCATAGGATATAGTCTCAGCAGCAGATGTTTCTCCTTGTTGGTCTAAAGTTTCTTCTACAGGGAAGAAGCTTGCATCAGTCATCTCTCCATCTATGAAAGGATCAAAAGAAGTATTAGTTATATATGGTCCAACTGGCCTTGGATGCCCAGCACTTTTAGATTGATGAAGATGAATCTCTCTCAAGGACATGGGTTTCCATTCTCCCTTTTTAAACATTGGGGGAATTATGGTTTGACCCACCTCTTTTAGACCACTATCTCCTACTAGGTGTATGGAGTTCTTCTCCAATATAGTTTTCTGGATTATTTATAGTAGAACCTGATATTTCTTTTTCAACTCATCTTTAAGTCAAACAAGAACTTTTAATATTTCAATATGCTAAACTAACATTGGAATGCATAGAGTGTAGAGTCGCCACCCACAACAAGTAAATGGATGCACACAAAAATTAGTTACTATGAACTTTGAAACCTTATTGCTACAATCCAGTTTTCCCCAGTAGAGTCGCCAATTTGTTAGAGCTTTAACTTGTAGTCGCCAATTTGTTAGAGCTTTAACTTTTAGAATCTCAATATTGCACTTAAGCTTGACTCTTAGATTCCCAACTTTTGATTCAAACAAGTGAAAGTCTAATTAACAAGGATTTAATTCTTCTTCTCTTTGAGCTCCACATACTTAGGTGGGTATACCTCTTACAACTTATTGCTTTTCAGTAAATTTGACAATGGATCTTGATTTTACACTGATTTGTTAATGATATTTATTACAACAATTGGTAAAAAATCCTACAAATGTTGACCAAAGGATGCATTTAAAAATAGAAAATACAAGTGCAATAAGGATTCTCGTCCTTCTTCTCTTTGAGCTTTTAACTCAGGCAGGCTGACCTAATGATTCACTCTCTAAGGAATCAACAAGATTACTTGTATTATTTATATACAAATGATAAACATTTATGTTCTTCAACAAAAACTTAAAAGGTTGCTTAGATTTTATATTTGATGATGATAGCTACTATCTCAATCCAAACCAATGCCTAGTCCAGGGGAGAGAGTCAAATGAATAAACCTCTACAAAAACCTTTTAATATAAACAAAGCAAGAATCCAAATAAATTGCCTTACAAATTATTATTTTCATCCCCGTAACTAGACATCAAATTCCTATGTAAACCCGGAATCCCCTGAAACTACCCTCAAGAATTATCCTTCCCTTGAAAGGAACTTAAGAACAATTTCACAATCTACCTTGTAAACAATACATTAAACTTGCCTTACAAATTTAACACACAAGAACTCATATATAAACATATGAAGACATCGTAGATATGAAATAGGAACTCCACTATATTTTATTAAAATATCTCTGTATCAGTACATTCAAAGTAACAATAGTTTTAAAACTAGACAAAAATCAGTAAATTGCCTCGTAGTTATGAATTCACAATCCTTTACAATACATTACAACTTGCTATATATAGTATATACTAGCCATCTTGGAATCCTAAAAAAAAAGGCAGGATGCAACAAGCTTCAGAAGGCTAGGAGATAAGACAAAACATGACTCATACAAAAGACAAACAATAACTATCTTTGTTACAAGATTTTCAAAGTATTTTGTCGTTTGACCACTTCATCCTTGTAACTACTTCAAATTTTTTCTGAGATTTCCATATGGAGTTTGTTGCATTGGTCTCCTGATGTAAAGATCTCTTGCACTCGCTTGTCCACTTCAAAATGCTAGGAGAACTGCTTTTTGTTTGAACATCACAAAATGTCATTTTCTTCTTGGGTTTCTGCATTAAATCTATCCATCCAAGATGTGAAAACCTCATCACTTGGCCAAGGGAAGTTGATAACTTCATCCTTCTTACTGCTTAGTTCATCCCACCTTGTCTTTATCTGTTCAACTTCCTTTTTCCAAAACCCAAAGTATGATCTAGCTTCTTCGATGGTTTCAATAGTTTGAACAAATAGAATTGTTTTCTCTAAACTGATGATGTTGTTAGCCCTAATTGACAATTCTTTGGCCATATCATTCATCCACCAGGCTTCCCTTTTTATCTTACCATTCTTTCTGAATAAATTAGGGAATATCTCAAAATGGGTCTTTGAATACGCTTTTCTTAATGTCTCAGCCTTTTTATGGACGATAGCCCTCCTTATGTCCAAATCAATTAGATTCTTGAGACACTTATGAGTGGAAGTTAATACAATGTCAATATTGTCCTCCTTCTTAGATAAGGAATAAAAAGACTTCAACTCTTCCTTTCCACCTTTGCATAATTTGATCCAACTTGTCTTTGTCTTCGTCTAAATAATTCAATATGCTCATAATGCTCCTTCCATGTAGGTGAATAGAGGTAGGATCCAGACTATCAGAAAAATGCATGATTGTGGCTCTTATCTTATCCTCATATCTTTGTTGCACTAGTATTTGTGCACTATGAAATTTTGCACTTTCTTCATCCCAACTCTTTCTAACTCCCTCTAATATAGTCCTTTCTGCTATCAAATTGTCCTTTTCATAATTCAACTCTGTTTCTAAAATAGAACTAGATGGCATAGGAGGAGGAAATTCAATAATTGGACTAAAAGAAGATGGTTGATTTGGCTCTTGTGTTATCATGCTCTGTGGAGATGTATGGGCTGACTATTGTCCTCTTAACTTAGAAATTATTTTATCCTTCTCCAAGGATTTAATCTTTTCATCATTGTAAGCTTT
Organism: Thuja plicata; assembly: GCA_018584345.1. NCBI lineage: Eukaryota > Viridiplantae > Streptophyta > Pinopsida > Cupressales > Cupressaceae > Thuja > Thuja plicata. Next base: position 303,714 of record MU225400.1, on the reverse strand, counting down.
GAGGATTTTTCCAACTTGATTCTCAGGCTTTTATTTTCCTCTTCTTTCCTCTCTTCTACTTTCAAGCCAAACTTTGTAGATTCCAATGTTATGCTTGTTGCTTCCACCCCTGTGGTATCTACAACTCTTCTAACTAGAAGGTTGTCTGAATGCTTAGCCTAGGTGTCTTCATTATTTTTCTTGTTTTCTCTCCTCTTTAGTGACCACATCACCAATGCAACATGATCTTCACTAAATTTGACTCCTTTATGTGTGTGTTGAGCCTCTTCATCAATAGCATGCATGGTCTTTGTTTCTTTTTTGATAGCATCAAATACGATAGAATCTGCTATGTCCCATTCAAGTAGAATAAGGACTCCTTCCTTCCTGACTAATTATATTCCCTCTTAAGGGGTGATCGTTTCAAACTTAGATAACATTTATTGTTTCACTTCATTCTCAATTTCATTTTTATCTTTTTCAGGCTAGTTTTCTTGCCTTTTCTGACATTTTTCCTTGAATTCTCCAATATGAATTCTCCACAAGAACTAAATAAATGCCCTAGCTTTTGAAAAGTTGTTATCTGATAAGAATTCATCACTAGCCTATTTTGTTATGGGATCAAGTTCCTTCCCAACAAACTCTGCAACTGTTAAATTCATTTCTGCATGTTTGGGAGCCTCTGGCATCCCCTCTTGCATCTCCTAAGATGTCACAAAGACCTGCCCAACACTTCCCATCTGTAACAATTTTTCATCTATTGATTGTTCATCTTTTTGTAAAGGAGATTGGGAAGGGAGTAAAGATTCTCTAATTGTTGTCCTTCTTCCTCTATTCTTTGCCTCTTAGGGGATGACAACGATTGTGAATCTAGCTCTATTGGTCTTTTCCCTTTTGGGGTGGAAGCTTCCCTCCTTTTGAAAACACCACGTTGTATCCTTTTTTCTGTTGGAGGACATAATTGCCTGGTGGGGTAGTCCTAGCAGGCATAGATCTTCTCAAAATTGTCTTGGCCTTTTCTAGCTCTGCTTTCATGACCACTTCCATCTTCTGGTTCAGAGTTTGCTTGATATCTTCAAACATTGTCATCAACGAGTCTATCATGCTTTTTAGAGCTAGAATGCATGTTTAGGAGATATTTTTCTTATTTTAACTTAAATCTTTCATGCTAGGATGTATATCTCACCGAAAGAGGCATAATCTGAGGGCTATTATGTTATTTTTCATACTCTTCCTAGTTAGAAAGCAATAGGTCAATTTTAGTGGATTTATATGCTCATCTAACCCCTTTTTTGCTAATGCAATGATCTATTGAAGTGTTGTGTCTTTCTTAAACAGGTACAAAAATTACACACACACAGTATCCTTTTTCTGTTGGAGGACATACGTGCCTGGTGGGGTACTCCTAGCAAGCATAATTTAGTAGATTTATATGCTCATCTAACCCTTTTTTTGCTAATGCAATGATCTATTGAAATGTTGTGTCTTTCTTAAATAGGTACAAAAATTACACACACACAGTATCCTTTTTCTGTTGGAGGACATACTTGCCTGGTGGGGTACTCCTAGCAGGCATAAATCTGCTCAAAATTGCCTTTGCCTTTTCTGGCTCTACTTTCATGACCACTTCCTTCTTCTGGTTCAAAGTTTGCATGATATCTTCAAACATTGTCATCAACGAGTCTATTTTCTTTTCCTAAGGAATAATTTATTTTAAGGAATCATATCCTCTATCAAAGTGATGAACAAAATCTAAGGTCTTTTTGTAAACCAACCACTCCTCTTTCTTAATTTATTGCTCCTACAAATTGAATTCATTTGTGATCATGTCTTCAGGAAAATTGAACTGATGATCCAAGGCCAAACACCTTGTCCTTTTTATGAACATGTCACTTATGAACCCTTCAGAGTCAACACATCTTATCATTGAGGTTGTCAGATGACAAGGCTCAAAATATTTATTCAAATGCTTCCAACCTCCCTTTATGATAATAAATTGATGTACGCTTGTAATAGTAGGAAAGATGGTGCCCTTTCCTTTTCCTATCAAGGCCTCTTCTTGCAGTCGACCAATCTGCCTGATTATCTCTGCAATTCCCATTTTGAGAGGGACTGTATATGGAAGAATATTTGAGACATCTCTGAAACCACACCCTGAAAAATGTTGAAACAAGGTATAAAATGACATCATCCCAATTAAGCATTATAGTGATGCTCTGAGCATATTGTTTTGGTCTCAATAATTTCAACAAAGATGCATGGATCCTAGGATTATCAGAGAACACCAAGGCCCTAATCCTATAATAAAAACACCTATCAAAGGTGATGAAACTAGCATCTTTCCTATCCGTTTCTCCTCCATTTTTCTTGGACACGCCATGTAATTGGTCTGTTTTCCCCATTTTATTGCCTTTTGAGAAAATTTTATTAAAAATTTATATTTTTTCCTATTATTTTCTCGAGGGGGCACCCTCCTCCGCTCTC
>MU225400.1:290825-300928 GCA_018584345.1 Thuja plicata | reverse complement strand
CTAAACCATAATTAATCTAAATCTAATTTGGATTAAGCTAATTTGAACCTAGATCCTACCCTACCTCACATCACTCTCACCAAATAGACCTATCTATTAATTAACTAAGGTTAATTAAGCTAATTTCGTGATTCCTACAACAATTAGTCCTAATTATTTGCTCACACATGTGTGAGCAAATTTTTAAAAATTGAATTTTTCAAATAATCCTTATTTGGTGCCGACAAGGTTTCTTACACCTATTATGACACCTTCTTACACTTTCCAAAAGTGTTTCACTGGTCCAAAACTCTTACGCCTTCTTACACCTTCTTACAAGATCCTTCACATGTGTACTTTAAGTACACTTTGACCCATGTCACATCCAAAGTTGCTCACACATGTGTGAGCAAAGTGGGCCTCTTGCATGGCTTATGTGTCCCTCACGTGGCACCTATGTGGATGCCACATGAGATCCACCTCATCCAAGCCCTCTCTCTCCTCCAAAACCTCTATAAATAAAGGCCTTTTTCAAGAACAAATCATCTCTTATTTTTGCATTGTCATCATGCTAGTTTAGCTCTAGAAATTTTAAGCAATTTAGCATAGCAATCTTAGTTCATTTTTATGTTTGTTTCATTATTGAATCTAGATATCACATCTTAGGTTTAATATGGAATGAATCTAGTTCTATTATCTTAGTTATATCTTGCATATCATACTAGTTTATTGCTTGCATTTTTATCCATGGTGAAAGCTTAAGACAAGTTCTTTATACTTGTTCTTGAGTTTTTAGCTTATCTTTCTAATGCATTTCTAGTGGGATTATAATATTATGTTGGGATAGCACACCCACAAACCTCTCTAAGAGCAAATCAACAAGGCTTGGGTGCACTTGTTTGGCTCGTTAGAGGTTGTGATGAATCTCTTCTTGTTTTTAATAGTATTATTTTTAGACATGTTTAATGTTGTTATTTGATGTATATCTCTAACGTTTACATGTCTGAGCGTGCTCCCAACAGGTTAGGTTTCATCGCATACATTTTGACATGCCCGGTGGGACCCACGTCCCTTATTTTCTAACATTTCTTGTAGGTTTTTCACAGTTCAAAAAATTCTAATGCAGACCCATCTCCGCTCTGGAGTCGCCGTTTTCACAGACTACCGTCTTCGCTTCTCGATCGTCTACGCAACTCGGCCGTCTGCGCTGATACTTTACCGTCTCTGCTTGTGCAAAAATGACTTTTAAAACTGTAGTTTAAAATTGTTTTTTGTCAATTTGCAGCATTTTAACTCTCTGGTTTCTAATAGTGATAAAATTTTAAAAATTAAATGCTGGAATAATTTGATAAAATGTTATTTTTCAGTTTTAATAAGTCTGTTTCTTTTTAGTAAAATCTGACTGTCTATTTTCTGTCGTCTGTGCAGGTCTGTCACCATTTTTGCAGATCACTTTCTACGACGATCCGCCGTCTGCGACTGTTTTCTTGGGTTTTGTATTTTTTTAACAAATCTAAAATTCCAAACTACTAACCAGTTTCATGCAGGTTCCGTGAATGATTTTGAGGATTGTTTAAATGAACTTGTATGTTTAATCATTTGTCTTGGAATGAATGTTGCATAAAATAAACTTTACTCAATCTTGAATGTTTAAGGGAAATGAACTTCATAACTCTTGAGTGACTTAAAGCAAATTAAACACACCTTTCAAGCTTTCCTTCTTGCTGTGTGGGAAATAAATTGAACTTGCATGCCTAATCATACTATTGTGTCTTTTTCTTAGGTAGAAAACACTTAGTTGCTTTAATTAGGTTCAATTTGGGGAATGAACTCTTTTTGGTGTGTTTGAAGAAGTGTTTTTCAACACTTCTTTCGAGCTTATTTGTAATTAGATAGATCCCTTTAATTTACGTGATGCTATGATTAAACTATAGTCGTATCCTCACCCCTCGCCTTTGTGGATCTTGGGTGAAGAGAAAGCTTAGTTTAATCAAGCTTCTAGAGAGACCTGTCTAGAGGGAGCGCTTCCCCTTTAAAGGACGACCTCAAACCGGTAATCCCTTCAGCTGGTATAGAAATAAAGTATGACCTAAAGGTCCTTTTTATCCCTTCAAGCTCGGGCGGGTCGTGTTCAATGGTAGTCCATACTGAGTGAATATCCTCAGCATACTGGCATGGTTGAACTAGAGACTTAAGTGTCTCATGTCGTACAAACCAATTGTGGGGACGCCATGAAACCTTACTAGCAACCATAAAGTAGTAGCCTACCCGATTCACCTTCAAACGGTGACTTATTATAGTGCAAGGGGAGGGAAGATTCTCCCCCCAAGATTCCCATCATACATGCCCCAGGGTATTGTGTTGTGAAAGAGATCTTCGTAGCACAACAATAATACCTGGCAAAAACACAGGCACTCTTCCGAGGGTGACATGATATGTGAGCTGAAGGAATACCAAACAATGGGCCTATAATATTTCATGCGAAGCCAAATTCCTAAGGTAGCTACTGTTTGAACTATTTTCGTTGTGCCAGACCCAGTAAAAACATAAGTGGCTCGAAAGAGTCACTTGAACATACACAAACGAAATATTACAAAGTTGAAGCAAGGTCCCCTAATGTCACATTTGCTGGTATCCCTCAAGGTTTCTTTGTCCCTTGTTGGATTATTTTGAGACGTGTGTTTATTCTTTTCTAGTTTGCTTATTCTAAAAATTAGTTCTTGCCATTGAACAATTTACCCAAAATCAGACTGAAAACCAAGAATCTGCCCAGAATTATAAAATAGTGCCTTAGTCACTGTCAGCCGTCTCCGCTCTGGATCCACCGTTTGCGTAGATCACCGTCTACATAGATTACTGTCTGCGAAGATCGTCGGCTGCATCTGAGACTGCTGTCTCCGCTTCAAAATAGTGAACTTCAAAATTGGCCAAGATAATCAAAATTTGACTGTCTATAGGACCCTAGAACCATTTGTCCTAGATCATTCATTCGGCCAAAATCAATTTTTTCATGACATGACCAGTTTTAAGAAGCATAAGAAGGTTAAACTTCCCACATCTCTAGTCCTTAGAGAGAAAAAGGAAATCACCCGTAAATCCAAGGAATTCTAACACATTGCCACATCCATTAAACAAGGGATTGAACATCATGAAAAACTTGACAAAATCCTCTATAACAATAAAGTTTGCAATTTCATGGCCAAGTTTTCAATCAACAGAGCTTTTGTCACCCTTGAACAATACGATTAGGTAACACCTGGCTTCTGGATCATTCTTCCATTTCTTCCATCATCATCCTTTGGAGCATTAGATCAAAATCAAATCAAATCTTTAGGTTGAAAGACCTTAATCAAAGTATCATAAACCTTCATCCTCAAACAAACACAACATTACTTGTAGACCATCAGTCTGTCTCAAGTAATTTAAATCCCTTAGTAATGTCCCATTTTACTTAAGATCACAAGTCCATCTTCAAGTAGAACAGGTATTACTTTAAATCCTTTGTGTATTACTTTAAATCCTTTGTGTTTGTATCATCATAAGGTTTAACATGCTTGGGTTTTGTTCCAAAAACCTTTAAATCAATCATTTCAATCAATCAAATCAATCCTTAATCCAAATCAATCAATCAAATCCAATCAAAGATCTTTGCTCCATTTCATCTCCTACATCTCCTTGTCTTTCATTCTTCTACCATTGTATGGTTGTCACTCGATCCCAAGCTAGAAACATGAGGCGAACAATATTCAACACTGTCAATCATGAAGAGAACCCATTTGCCACATAATACTTTAATGGAAGTGGGGTACGAGCTGAGGAAATGGCCAAAGAAATGGAATTAGTGGATCAAGAAGAAAGACCCACCCAAGTGATTGACTTCCTTAGAGACCCCTACAATTTGGAAATGGTTGAGAATGCCATCTTGCATAACAGCGATGAGATATTTTTGAATCTCATTCATAATGGTGTCACAGTTCCTATTGACTTTGATGAAACACTCCTTACCAGAAATGTCACTAAAGTCACTGCTGCCGCTACTGCAGCCATGGCTTCTACTTCAAATGCTACATCATCACGTGACATTGGTAAAGGACCTGTTAGTGAACCTCCCACATCAACACCAATATAAACAACCACATCAATACCCCAATTGACACCTGAACAAATCCAACAGATCATAAGTACTTTGCCAAACAATACTACACACAATAGCACTCAAACAACAATGACTCAAGGAGCAAGTGCTAATGTCAACAACATAGGGCAAGTTTCCATGCCTTTGTCTTCATCTTTATTTCAAACAATGGGGACAAAAACATCTGCAAATAATACATCACGAGCCTATTAATATGTGCCTCCTCCTACCATTGGTATGACCTCCACGGGCTTTTCAGCTGCAYAATTCAGAGGAGGTGGAGGTTATGTACCCCCATTTTTCACACAAAATACTCCAGATTTCACCCAACAATTCAATGAGCTCAAAAGCATTGTACAAGGTTTACAAAGTGGGGGGAAGAAGGAGTTTTCTTTTGAAGAGATTTTTCCCTATCTATTTGACAAATCTATCACAATACAACCATTCCCACCAAACTTTGAGATGCCCAAATTCAAGAAATACAAAGGTGAGACATGTCCTCTCCAACATATTAAAGAATTTTACATCGCATGTCAAGAGGTCGCCTATAATGAGAATTATTTAAAAAGACTTTTCACTAGGAGTCTTGGAGGCGCAGCCTTGGAATGGTTCATGGCCCTTCCTTATGGGTCAATCTCTACCTTCTCTGACCTTGCAGAGAAATTTGTTGGACAATATTCGTATAACATTGAGCATCAAGCGACACTCAGTGATTTGTGCAATACTAAACAAAAGAATGGAGAAACCTTTGCTAGTTTCTTACAACGATGGAGACATACTACAAATCGCATGCCATGGAAAATACCCGATAGTCACTTAATCGACATCTTCACAAAGAATTTAATCTCTAAGATTTCCTTCCAAATGAAAATGGCTTCACCTGACACCTTTGAATCCCTTGTTAAAAAGGGAAAAGACATTGAATATGGCCTTTTGCAAAGAGGTGGCATCAAACATTATACTCCTTCCAATAATGATAAACCAAAATTTTGGAGTAAGAACAAAGGAGTTGTCAATGATGGAGTGACTGATGCCAAGCATGTTCAAAATATTCAAGCATTCAACAATACCAATCAAAACAATCGCAATAACAATCAGAACCAAAATTAGTATCGCAAAATCAACCAAAATTAGCACAATCAGAACAATCAGAATAAGAATAATCATAACAATAATCAACAACCGCGTAATCAATCATTCTTGTTCCCTCGCAACAACTACAACAATAACAATAACAACAACAATGATAATCAACAGCGACGACAATTCACAGCTTTAGCAGAGCTTTAGATGTGATCTTCAAACAACTCGTGGATCAAGGAATGATAGTTTACCCAAATACTCGACATTTTGATGAGAATCAACCTAAACCTATTTGGTATAGGGATAATGAGTATTGTGATTATCATTGCATCAAGGGACATGATACCAAGAAATGCATGAAGCTTAGACACTTTGTGCAAGACCTCATTGAAGATGGGAAAATCAAAGTTGAAGGTTAGAATGCATCCTCATCTAATGAAAAACTCAAAGTCTACAATCAACCTTTCCCACCTCATAATCAAAACAATGCATCCAATGCAATCCCATATGACTATTCTACTAATACTATTACAGGACATGATCGAACATGTGGGAGTTTAAATGAAAATGATATCTTTGGGTTTGACTCTCTTTGTGGCCACATTGAAGAACCTGACACACATGTTAATACCATAATACTCAAAGCTACTCATTGTAATTCCACTACACGAAGACCCAGAGTCACTGTTCAAGCTGCTGATAAACCTTCTACATCTGCAAATCCACCAGCTGCACCATCTACTGCCGCTCGACCTGCTTCGCACTTTGACTTGTTGGCCCAATTACAAAAGATGCCTGCACAGATATCTATCCTAGAGCTCTTGACCACTTCACCAATTCATAGAGAAGTCCTGGATAAAACTCTAAATGAATCCTGTGTCCCTGAGAACATCAATGCTGCACAATTCAAAGACATGATAGGGAACCTAGCTGCATAAGAACATCTAGTTTTCACTGATAAGGACTTTAGTGGTCCTGATCCTCATCATAATAAATCCCTCCATATAGAAGGCAAAATCCGCTCCACAAGAGTCAAACGAGTCCTCATAGATGGTGGATTTGGCCTAAATTTGTGCACATTGAAAATGATTCGTAACATCGGTCTTTCTGAGGACCTCATTGATGCAGACAAGAGAATTACAATAAAAGCCTATGATGATCGAGAATGCGAAAGCAAGGGATTGATCACATTGCCCTTACAAGTGGGCCCGACCTTGATTGAAACTGTTTGCCATGTACTGGATCTAGATCTACCTTATAACATCTTGCTAGGACGTCCATGGATACACACTATCAAAGGTATACCCTCTACCTATCATCAATGTTTGAAGTTCCCACATCACGGTAGAGAAATCACAATTCCTGGAGATCCTAAGCCCTTTAAATATTGCAAAAGATTGGAAGGCAAACAAGCTAATTACTGTCCGTTAAATGAATTTGGCTGACATTTCAATCAAGAAATCCCTGGTTCAGAAAAGGCATCCAAAACATCAACTGAGAAATCCAAAGGAAAGGAAAAAGTTAGTAAGGACAAAGCTACCAAAGACAAACCCTCCTCATCTGAAGCAAAGGCCACATTTAGAAATCAAGGCATGGGAGAGTATAAATTTGAAAGTGCCTTATGTATTGGGCAACTCCCCTTGTCTCCAAAGTCTTATGGAAGACCATCACCATTACCCCTCTCCAAGGATAAAGCACTTATGCACTGAAAGTCAACTATTTTTGAACATTCGGGGTCCTTATTAGATGAACACATGGAATATAGTGTCCTTAATTGGCTCTATAATTATGAAGAAGAACAACCTGTAACTTTCCCCAAAGGAAAGTATCCTAAAGTTACTCCCATTGTTGAAAACATGGGATATCATGGTACTGGTCTTGGAGCTAATGAAACAGGAAAGAAGAAGATCATAGAAGCTAATGGTTATCCTAAAGGACACGGATTGGGTTCCGTGGAAACAAAGACTAACTTCACTAAGGATTATTGTTTAGCTGCCTCAGGTTCAAACACTGAGGAAGAGTTCTTCAAAATTCCTTTCCAATATATTGAAGATGACCTAAATGAAAATCATCATGTCTTCACCATTACCCAAGCTGACCTTTCATCCCCTCGTCTACCCCTCACAAACCCTAAATTGATTGACTGGGATCAGCAAGACTCACCACCAGCTTTGGATATATGCAATTTGGATGAGGCAGTTTTAGCCCTCTTTGGACTTAAGAATCTCTGAGAATATGAACATCATATACACTATAGTGAACAAGCCTACTTCGGTAGCCAAGTCAACTCTCTCAGTCGCAAAAATGGAAAAGAAAAGAAAAATAAAAATAAAAATACATCCCCTGGTAAAAACCTCTCACAGGCACCTAAGGATGAAGAAAAAGACAAAATAAAGGATGATTCCTCTAGTGAAAACCTTTCTGAGGCGCTAGAGGAGGGAGAGGTTGACTTGCCATTTATATCATCAGAACTAGAAGTGTCCTCTATGATCATTGAAGCTACTATTCCAATCAATCTAGGCACATAAGAAGATCCACATATCACCTATATTGCAGCTTCTCTCAGTGATCAAGAAAAGAAAGACATGACAACATTCTTGCATAAGCACAAAATCAACTTTTCCTGGACCTACAAAGACATGCCTAGGCTTGGTACAGATCTTGTCATGCATCATCTTGCGGTAGATCCAAATGTAAAACCTGTTAAGCAGAAGCTTCGCAAGATGCATCCTCAAGTTGCATTAGTAGTCAAAGTAGAACTTCAGAAGATGCTGGATGTTGAAGTAATCAGACCAATTGACTATCCTAAATGGGTTTCTAATATTTTACCAGTAGGTAAGCCTACTGGGGGCATTCGTATCTGCACTGATTTTAGAGACCTCAACTTTGCATATCCCAAGGATGATTTTCCACTCCCTAATATTGACATTATAGTGGATTTAACGGCAGGACATGAAATATTGTCACTTATGGACGGATTCTTAGGTTATAATCAGATCAGGATAGCACCAGAAGACCAGCGCAAAACCGCATTTACAACACCTTAGGGCACTTTTTGTTATCAAGTGATGCCTTTTGGTCTTAAAAATGTCGGAGTCACTTATCAACGAGCAATGACTACCATCTTTCATGACCTTTTGCATGTCATCATGGAAGATTATGTGGATGATCTTTTAGGAAAACCCAAAATAAGGGAATCACATATTCCTATCCTTACCACCATCTTTGAGTGATTGGAGAAATATAAGCTTAGGCTGAATCCCAAAAAGTGTGTCTTTGGAGTACAATCTGGTAAGCTGTTGGGATACATTGTGTCACGGCGAAGAATAAAAGTTGATCCAAAGAAAGTGAAAGCAATCCTAGAGATGCCACCACCCAAAACATTGAAGCAAATGCATAATTTACAAGGAAAACTACAATCAATCAAAAGATTCATGTCACAACTGGCTGACAAGGTGCATCCGTTCTCCCATCTTCTGCGCAAGAATATCAAGTTTTAGTGGGATTTCTTGTGTCAAAATGCATTTGAGAAATTGAAAGGATATCTGGCTAATCCACCCGTGTTGGTACCACCTATTACTGGTCACCCTCTGATTTTGTACATATCTACTACAGAGGTCGCGTTGGGAGCCCTCTTGGCACAACTAGATGATACCAGCAAAGAGCGAGCAATTTACTATCTCACTGGAACTCGTATTGGCTATGAGTTGAATTATTCCCTAATTGAGAAAGCATGTTTGGCCATTGTTTTCTACACATAGAAGCTACGACATTATATGCTTAATCATAAGATTTATCTTGTTGCTAAAATTGATCCACTTAAGTATCTCCTAGCACACGCTGCTCTTACTGGTCATACAACAAAATGGGTCATGATCCTTAGTGAGTTTGACATTATTTATGTAGATCGAAAGGCCATCAAAGGACAAGTGATTGCAGATTAGTTAGCCAAAGCACCTGTTGATGGTAAACACCCTCTGATCATAGATTTTCTAGATGAATCAATCTTAAATCTTGCCCCAAGTCCACCATGGAAGCTGTATTTTGATGTATCCTTCACTCAGAAAGGATCAGGGGCAGGAATCTTGTTTGTTATACCAAAAGGGGATCTCATCCCTAAATCTTTCAAATTACAGTTTCCTTGTACCAATAATATTGTAGAATATGAAGCCCTTGTACTTCAACTTTGACAGGCCATACAATGGCAGATTCTCACTCTATTAGTGCTTGGTGATTCACAATTGGTTACCAAACAAGTTATGGATGAATATCAAATGAAGAATGACAAGTTGCTTCCCTATCGCCAGACAGTTGAAGATCTCAAGACGCATTTCACTGAACTAACCTTCCAGCAGATCCCTCGCACGAACAACAAAGCAGCAGATGCCATGGCAATAATTGGGTCCTTGATTACTATGCTAGAACACAACGCACGGTGTGAGTTTCTTGTTGAGAATCTTACGGTCCCTGCCTATGACAAGCCGAATTCTAAAATGGTATGTGAGATTGCTGATCCCAATTCCCCGTGGTATCAAGAAGTGTATTCCTACCTATGCGATGGACTTACCCCACTTACTTTAACCCCCAATCAACGTAAAACCTTCATTCACTGAACCTCCCGATACACAATCCTCGCTGATACCCTCTACCGAAAGCATTTCGATGGAATTCTTTTATGGTGTCTGAATTCTGATGAACCACAAACATCCCTGAAGGAGGTACATCAAGGAATTTGCGGGGCCCACTCTAGTGGACTTACAATGGCCAAAAAGTTGTTACGCACTGGATATTACTGGCCTGCTATGGAGCAAGATGCCTACAACTATGTGAAGAAGTGTGTACCTTGTCAGTAGCACGACGATTTGATACACACTCCATCCCAATCACTTCAACCCACCATCACCCC
>MU225400.1:235186-253235 GCA_018584345.1 Thuja plicata | reverse complement strand
TCAAACAGCTCCAAACAGAAGTGCCTCCTTAGATTTCACAGAAAGAACCCCAGAGAAGCTGCAGAAGATGCCTTCGATTCGTGGCTTCAAAGATCTTCAAACCAGACAGCAGCAGGGCGGCTCTGATGCCATGTTGGAATTGCAAACATGCAAATCCACAGACCCCGAATATACCTGCATGCAAGAACCTGATACAAAGTAGAAGCAAAAAGCGAAAAGGTGAAGAACTCAGAAGAAGCTCAGAAAGTGAGAGCGAAAAATATCAACTGAATTAATGAAGAGCCAAAACAAAGTTCAACCTTATAAGGTGAACGAAACCCTAAAAAGGAAATACTAGGTTGTGCATTATTAATTAGGAATTAATTAATAACGCACCTAAGAGAAGCTTAAGCAAATAGAGTAATAATACTCTAACACTAGGCACATTTTTGATGGATTTTGCTTTTTTTTTTTCTACTCACCTAGTGGCGATCGTTCCCTCTCTGGCTCCACCAGAAATTTAGTCAACACAACTGAACAAAGTGAAGAAATCTCAAAGTGGAATTGACAATGCATTCAAGTTCCTTAGCAAAATTTGCAAAAAACAGCTTAAGGACTTAATGCATGAAACCATCTAAGAGATGTAATTTTTTTTTTGTAAGCACTATTGATTTTAACAAAATGCTCAAATAATGCTTCCTCTTCTTTTAAAATTTCCAAAATAATTGCATTAAATGTTTCTTTTGAATGCTTGTTGAAGAGAATTACCTCTTTGCTTGGCCTTTTGATGTGCACCTCTGGTTTTTGTACTTTCAGGTGTTTATTTATGTGCAAAAAACACAGTAACAGAGAGTTAGAAAATTGAATTTAATGATTTGACAGGAATAAAACACAAAAAAATGTAGGCATCATTTAATAGCTTATAGGAATCGTTTCACTGTGTGTAGGCATCACTTTACAGTGTGTACGCATCATTTAACAGATTGTAGGCATCACTTTACTGTGTGTACGCATCACTTTACAGCTGGTACGTGTCACTTTACAGCTCACACGCGTCATTTAATAGATTACAGGCATTAAAATAAAAATGACAGGCGTTGTAAAGCATTAAAATTGTGACAAAGAAAGGTTCATAGGCGATAAAAGAATGCTCATAAGCATCATTTCTTGACTTTCATGCATCACTTTACAAGCTTAGGCATCACACTTTATCTCATACACAGTGAAAGAAATTAAGGTAGAAATAGAGTAAGATCTCCACGTGTCATTTCACTGTTCACATGCGTCATTAGATTGCTCGTACACATTATTTTACCTATTTTCTGCAAAATAGACATAAAAGTGAAGCAAAAACACACAAAAATTGATAAAAAATGATGGAATTGAGGCTTAAAGCCCCACGATGGGCGCCATTTGTGTGTGAGTTAATATACCTTCATGAAATTAGGACAATTAAGCATAATTCTATGGAAAGAAATAAACAAATTAACCTAAAGAATCATATTTAAAATCCATAACATCTCATGGTTCTCTAACTAAGCTTTGCAAGTAGAGCTCTTAGCCTTAATCTCTACTAGTGACCTTCCTAGAATGAGAAATTGATGATAAAATGCCTAATCTAGCTCTCAATTCTCTCAAAAATGATACAAAATGAATTCAAATGCTCTCATGAATTGATATGATCTCTCAATTTGCTACAAAATGCTCTCACTATTGCTCAAATTGCTATGAAATTGCCTATAGGGTAAATGAGAGGTTGAGATGCAAAATTGGAGTGATCCATGTGCAAGTGTGTTCTCAATTCTCATTGGCTCTCTTATTTGTGTTGAAAAGATATTAGGGATTTAATTAATTCAATCATTTAATTAATTTAGCCATGTAAGGAATAGGTTCAATTTGATTTTTGATTTAAACTATACAATTAATTGATTAAAATCAATTGCATAATTTGATTAACCCTTCTAGGCTTGTAATTTAATTATTTTATGTCATTATTAATTAATCCCTTGATTTAAATTTGATTTAATCCACTTTGATTGATAAATGTCCATTTAAATTGATTTTGATCCATTTTGAAGCATTTTGATGAGATTTTGCTGAGATTTGCAGATTTTGATGATACTAAGACACCTGGTCAATATTGGGTGTCTACAAATGCCCCTCTTTGAATTGATGTGCGAAGTGCATTGATTCAAAGAAAATTGCATGTCCTGATCACTAATTTGATACTAATTGATTGATTGATAACCTGATCTAATTTGATGATAAAAACCTTATTCACAACTCTGATTTGAAACCTTGATTCACAACTCTGATTCAAAATTCTGATTGATTTGAAATCCTGATTTGATAAGATGCTGAATGCCCCACTGATAAAAGTTTGAAATTTTAATGCCCCAGATTTGATAGCCTGATTTGATAACTTGATGATATGTGCCCCCTCAGGAAATGAATCGAGATGATGGTAGATGATTTGGTTGAGTTTGGGAAATTGAGATTCATTTCCTGATAAAATCACTTTGAAAATGTCCCTCTCACGAGAGAATATGATTAGAACAACTATGATTGAGAAAACATTGTCGATGTTTTAGATAAGGTTGATGATGATTCAATATCACTTGATGTCAGTCAGAATCACTTAGTTGATGTTGTATTGATGTCAATTGGATAGGATAAGTAGGTTGATGGATTAATTGGATAAATTGATAATTCACTCTCAAGATCTAGAGAGACGAACAAATGGATTGATTTTCCTTCCTCAAGATCTAGAGTTAGGAAATTTGATGTGCTCAAGATGAGAAAATGGATGATAGGATAATTGATTGACATAAAATGATCAATTGGATGATTTGACTGATTGATATTCGATTGGATTGGATTTGATGGGAAGATTAATGGTGGGAGATTGATAGATAGGGGCATTTGATATGATTCAGGTGCAAATGTAGGTACAGGGGATAAACAAAGTTAGGTTTCCCTTAGTTGATCAGATGGTGAGATTGCCCCTAGGTGAGCAGATGTATATTGATGATATATGTGATGTAGCATTGGTCAATTTGACAAATCAAACATTTGAGGACATTGATTAGGACTTTGATGATGAAATCATGATTAACTTCCACCCCCTTGTTTAAAGAAAATACCATAAACATACAATTAATCTATCATGAAAATGCAATGCAATGCAACTAATGGTCACTAGATTATTGTGAAAGAACTGCAAAAGAGATATATTTTCATCATTGATCTTTGTGGAACTAGGAGTCGATACAATCCTTACTGGTGCCACTGCAACCATAAGAATATGAATATGACTTTCATCTCATTTGGTAACCTCTTTAGAAAACTAGTACAACCCTCACTAGTTGAATGACCAACCATGGGAGTATGAATACCGGTTTCAACAGATTCAATGTTGCAAGTGGATTTTGTTATTAAGATATTGAAGATCTAAATAGCCAAGGTATCCTTTTGCGTAAACAAACAAAGGTTGACCCTCCTTCCTATATGAATGTCCTCGATGGTTCTTTGATGACCATTTCCTTAGACAAATTCACACAAGTTAAAGAATCTCCCTCAAAATAGTCACACAAAAGCCAAGAAAACATCATGTCTCCATCATCGCCAATCTAGTCGAAACATCATCGATTAGCTAAAAAGACATGACTCAAAAAAGTCAATGAAAAACTCATCAAAAATTTCAAGTGTATTGCAATGTATCAAGATTTTCAAAAAGAATTCCAAACATTCTGATCATTTAGGGTGTTGTTAATTTTTAATCCTGATAAAATAAGTCAATTAATCTCAAGGATCATGTTGTAGGATCAAACTGTTTAGGGTTGAACAATGATATTCATCAAAGGTTCTAAAATATCTCTCCTCTAAATTCTGAAAATCTACTTCTGTCGTGTGATCAAAATGTTGTACTTTTGAATCCGTTTGTACCAAAACCAATGCTTTTTCCCCAAGTGATAATGTGATCATGAGTCAAACTTAGGGAAATATGAAACCTAGAATGCAACAAAGCAGCTGAAAGGCATTATGAAAGATTTTTGGATTTTTTAATGTTTTTGGATTTTTAGAGATTTTTTTTATTTTTTAGAGATTTTTTTATTTTTTTATTTTTTATTTTTTAGAGATTTTACCATCTCTCAAACAAGATCATAGTAGTTTGTCCCCAATGTGTAGCAAGGTATAGGACATGAAGGATGGATTTGCAAGTAGATGCATTAGTAATGGAAAGGTCATTGATGGATGAAGAATGTGAATGTGACCCATAGAACCATCTCCTCAAGATTACCCAAGCTAAGGAGAAATGATATAGCAATGCGAAACATGTTTTTGGATAAGCAATGAAAGCCAATGATGCAGTTCTAGATAACATGTGGGATAAGGATCTATTGTCATGAAAGTGTGTGATCCAAAAGAGTGGACATGTCAAATTGTTTTTGATAACAAATTTTGTACTTTATGTCCTTCATTTCTGATCAAGACCAATGGATCAATATGGGTAAGATGTGGATAAGATAGCATGATCAGGATAAAGGGATGATGGAGGTTATGAGGGGATGATTTGGGATTACGAAAATACTATCGAGGAAAAATTAAGGTGAATTGGGGAGAAGCAAGATCATGATAGGATAGCATGGATGCAACAAGTGAATAAGCTGATGGAAAGGATAACAATGTAAAGATACTTGATGCTCATGGATATGTTCAACCTTGTCAAGACCAAAGGTAAAAGAGGGAAGATGGATGCAAGTGAGATAAATGGTTGGATAGGAAAGATGGAGGATAGCATGGATGAAACTTGCCCCCAAGTGTAGAGTGCAAGAGGAAGGAATTACACATGACGCCTGTTTGCCAGGTTTTCATCATGGTACTTGTCCAAGGTGCCACGAGAAGTGGTTTTCACCATAGGATGGATTGATTTCTCTTTACTTTTTCAACCAAGGCACCCGTTTACCAGGTTTTCACCAAGGCACTTTTCTCTTTTTTTTTTCAATTTTTTTTTTTTTCAATTTTTCAAAATTCCCCAACATCTGGATCTTTGGACAATGCTCTTCTAAAATATATGCTATAATAAACCATGAAAATGGCTAAGATGCTCAAATATATTGATAAGGTAATGATAAAGGACACATATGGAGGATAAGGGTAGATGGTGGTGAAGGTTTTATGCCATATATTGGATAAGAGGGATGGAAAGGTGGAAAGTATGTGTTGGATAATGAATGTGGGGATAAGAAGAAGGTGTGTTTTGGATGGAAATGTTGGCAAGATCGACTTTGATACACACTTTGAAGGGTGGTGGGGTGATGGAGGAACAATGGATAAAGAGGTGAGGATGTAGCTAAGATAGTGGATTTTGGGATGTAGGAACCCAAACTAGACTTGGAAAGTGGAAAATGTTTAGAAGGAGACAGAATGGAAGCCTTTGGAAGCTTGAATGTCAAGTTTGATTTTTCTTTTGTGTGCAAGTATTTCAAAAGTGACTTTGGAATCCACACAGTCTTTGATTTTTCTTTCTTTTGCATGATGCTTTAGAATGCATTTCTTCAATAAGGGATTTAGGAACCCACATTTTCATTGATTTTTCTTTTTGTTTGGTGGACCTTTATGGTCTCTTGGATATTTTATTTTGCTTTTTGGACCTTTGCGGCCTTTTGGATATTTCTTTTTTCTTTTCATTCACATGTCGATTAGATGGGACATGGTGACTTTTATACACGTGGATTCTTGGATTTTTGCTTTTTATGTTGCACATCCAAATTGCTTCCAAAAGACTTAGGAATTTTGGGTGAATGGGAATAATACAGAGGGTTCATATGGATTTGTGATTGGACATTCTTCAAGTATGTGTGCCTTCGTTGATCTTGATACATGGTAGGGTAAGTGAATGGAAAGCTGGGGATAGTAGGAATGGTTGATGGAGGAATATAGGGACCTAATATGGATGGAAGGGATGAAGTATTTAACTTTGGGACATAGGAACCCAAAATAGATTTGGAGGGTGGTGAAAGCATATGGTTGCATTTGAATGGAGGGAGATAAGGTGTGAAAGGGATATCAATACCTTTGACATGAGTTATATTGCCAAGGCTCTCATCTTTAAGATTTATGTTTATACCAATAGGCTCATGAGTAGCTTTCATAGGAGAAACTTTGATAGGATCAAATGAATCTTGAAGGGATTTATTATCATGCAAGGAATTTGGAGGAATGATGGTTTCTTGAGGTGAATATGGAGGATCATGACAAGGAGTTGATGGGATATTTCTATCTTCACAAGGATCTTTGGATGGTGTAGAGAGGATTCTTTTCTCTTGATTTTAAATATGTTCATTGGTAATGATGGAAGGGATATCTTGATCTTTCTTGGGAACTGAACAAGGTATAGAGCTTGGAAGGACACTTTGTTCATGAAATGGAAGGATATCAGCTTGGAAGACATGAAAGGGTGCAAGGGGATCATCACAAGATTCTATGGATATGGGCCCTTCATAAAATATGGGAGGGGATTGTTTAACATCTTGATCTTGATCTTTATTGATACTCATTTCTTTTCTCTTTGGATTATCATCTTGACATGGAGCCACTTCTAAGGACAAGGTAGATGTTTGGATATGCGTGGGGAATGTTTGGAAGAATGATGGAGAATCATTTTGAATAGGCATTGAAGCACATGAAGCTTTGGGGTCCAAGATATTTGAAGCATGGAAAAAATTTGCAGCAAGATGTAAATTAGCTTTGGTTTCTTTTAAAGGTAGCCCTTGAGGGTAGACATAGTCAACGTGGAAAGTATCATCATTAGGCTCACTCTTTGGTGGAGGAATTTTGAATAGTTGTGAAGCTTTGTGAGATGGACAAAGGATGAAAGGTGTAAAGGCCATGTGAGAAACCTTGCTAGATAGAGGGTTGTGCATTAGATCTTGCTTGAGAGTGGTACCTTTCTCTTCATTATCTTTATTATCTTGATCACAAATAGGGTGGTCATGAAATTTCCCTTGATCCAAGATAGGTTTGTTGCACTTAAATGTTTGGTCTCATGAAGAAGACGAAGATATAGATGGCCCATAATAATAAAGAAAAGGAAAAATTGATCGCAATGATGGTGTTTGAGACAATGTATCCTTTTGTTTTTCCTCATCCTTCTTTAAGGTTGATATATCATCATTATGAGAAATATTAGCTCCTAATTGAGCAAAATTTGAGAAATATGCTTCTTTATTCTTCTTCAAAATTAAGTGCATTGTTTCCATAAATATGGGATCTTGGGATGCCTCCAATATGCCATCTTCAGTTATTTTTTTGCATTGATTCCTATGGATATTTTGATCTTGATTTTGATAATTATTCTCCACCATAGGATCGATTCGTTTCTCAAATAGATACATCATTACAAATGTTTTTGAAGAATTTGATCTATTTGTTGCACTGATAAGAAATAAAACCAAAAAGGGTATCCAAATATGATTTCAAAATCTTTCCAAAACCTTAGGAAATGCCCCCTATTTTCCCTTCTTTGTTTCTAGGTGTCACTTCCTGTTGTGTACGCGTCACTTTAATGTTAGTACGTGTTGACTGGAATTATTATACGTGGCACTCTGCAATTAGTATGCGACATTTGCCTATTGATAGGTGTTGTTGAATTATTTCTAGGTGACACTTTCTAGTGGCTTACGTGGTTTTTGATAGACAACAAGCGGTGTTTCAGTTGTTTACGGGTCATAGAACTATTTGTAGGCATCGTTTAAATGATCATACGTGACACTTCACCGATCAAAGTTGAATTTTCAATTTTTTTAGGTTTTAAAATTTTAATGTCTTTGATTAGATCTGTTAGAGAATATTCTTGCTTGAAAATGAAATACAAGCTCAACACACACATCAAATTTGCATCATGTCCCTAAAACAACAGTAAAAGTGTATGTTCTCCGTCATATTTACAAGTATATCATAAGAAAGTCTTCCAAGCAATCTACCTAGAGTCAAACAAATTTGGCTTTTAACAATGGCTCTAGAAGGTAGGCTTACTATTTTAACCAGGTTTTAATGAACACCTCCGTTCTAAATCCTTTCAAGTTCCTTTACCCCCTTGCGGGCTTCCCACACGCCCAAAAGTATGATTTTGCGCAATCCCAAAGGACTACTCAAGGAAGTGAGGATGAATTGCAAACATCTTAGTCACTTTTTGATTAAGGTAAAGTGCATTTATTTATAATGTGTCAGATAGTATCACGGCTAAAGTGATTGTCTCCCACTTTGGGTCCTTCCCTCTCACCGCCTTCGTAAAGGAATTCTCGGGAGGCAGGCCCTCTAAAGTTCTAATTGATCTAGCATATATGGAAAGAAAAAAATGAACTTAGTCCAACAAGTTTGGGAGTTTGATTCACTCAAAGAGTGAAGAGCATATCCCTATTGTATTTCTTTTTTCCAAACACTTCAAGCACTTTTTTGTTCTTTTTCAACCCCTTTATAAGGAGGTTCTTAAAAATGAAGTGTGTGATTCAATTATCCTCCCTTTATTTCTACCACCCAAGCTTGACACTTTTGGCTTTTTGACCAACTTCGAAAAGCTAAGAGCATATACCTAATGTCTCATTTGAATGGACAATAATAGGGTGTCCCTAATTATACTAGATTCAAAGAATTTGCCACAATTTGATCAATGCAAGCTTGTTAAGTAGAATACCTTGTTTCAAAGCTAGCAAAGGCTAGGCGCATTTTTGATGGATTTTGCTTTTTTGGCTACTCACCTAGAGGCGATCGTTACCCTTCTAGCTCCACCAGAAAGTTAGTCAACACAACCAAACAAAGTGAAGAAATCTCAAAGTGGAATCGACAATGCATTCAAGTTCCTTAGAAAAATTTGCAAAAAACAACTTAAGGACTTAATGCATGAAATCACCTAAGAGATGTAATTTTTTTTTGTAAGCACTATTGATTTTAACAAAATGCTCAAATAATGCTTCCTCTTCTTTAAAAATTTCCAAAATAATTGCATTAAATGTTTCTTTTGAATGCTTGTTGAAGAGCATTACCTCTTTGCTTGGCATTTTGATGTGCACTTCTGGTTTTTGTACTTTCAGGTGTCTGTTTATCTGCAAAAAACACAGTAACAGAGAGTTAGAAAACTAAATTTAATGATTTGACAACAATAAAACACAAAAAGTTGTAGGCGTTATTTAACAGCTTATAGGCATCGTTTCACTATGTGTACGCGTCACTTTATAGTGTGTATGCATCATTTAATAGATTGTAGGTGTCACTTTACTGTGTGTATGTGTCACTTTATAGAGTGTACGCATCACTTAACAGTTGGTATGTGTCACTTTACAACTCACATGCGTCATTTAACAGATTACATGCATTAACAGAAAAATGACATGCATTGTAAAGCATTAAAATTGTGACACAGAAAGGTTCATAGGCGGAAAAATAATGCTCGTAAGCATCATTTCTTGACTTGCAGGCGTCGCTTTATAGGCTTAGGTGTCACACTTTGTCTCGTACGCTGTAAAAGAAATTAAGATAGAAATAGAGTAAGATCTTCATGCATCATTTCACTATTCACACGCGTCATTAGATTGCTTGTACGCGTCATTTTACCTATTTTCTGCAAAATAGACATAAAAGTGAAGCAAAAACACACAAAACTTGATAAAAATGATAGAAATGAGGCTTAAAGCCCCACAGTGGGCGCCATTTGTGTGTGAGTTAATACACCTTCGTGAAATTAGGACAATTAAATACAATTCTATGGAAAGAAATAAATAAATTAATCTAAAGAATTGTATTTAAAATCCATAACATCTCATGGTTCTCTAACTAGGCTTTGCAAGTAGAGCTCTTTGGCTTAATCTCTACTAGTGACCTTCCTAGAATGAGAAATTGATTATAAAATGCCTAATCTAGCTCTCAATTCTCTCAAAAATGATACAAAATGAATTCAAATTCTCTCATGAATTAATATGATCTCTCAATTTGCTACAAAATGCTCTCACTATTTCTCAAATTGCTATGAAATTGCCTATAATGAGGATGCTTTTCATTCGAATTTTCTAGGATATGCTTATGCTTGAAAATGGCTTGTATTTATAGTAAAATCCCAAGGGTGGGGGGTAGAGTGAATTGATCATGGGTTAATCCTTAGTTGATTTTGATCTCTCAAATGGTTTCAAATAAGGAGACCATTTAAATGTTGTCCTCAAAGGGTGGGACAAGATGAGTGAATGAGATTTTAAAGGGTAAATGAGAGGTTGAGATGCAAAATTGGAGTGATCCATGTGCAAGTGTGTTCTCAATTCTCATAGGCTCTCTTATTTGTATTGAAAAGATATTAGGAATTTAATTAATTCAATCATTTAATTAATTTAGCCATGTAAGGAATAGGTTCAATTTGATTTTTGATTTAAACTATATAATTAATTGATTAAAATCAATTGGAAATTTTTATTAACCCTTTTAGGCTTGTAATTTAATTATTTGATGTCATTATTAATTAATCCCTTGATTTAAATTTGATTTAATCCACTTTGATTGATAAATGTCCATTTAAATTGATTTTGATCCATTTTGAAGCATTTGAAGTATTTTGATGATATTTTGCTGAGATTTGCAGATTTTGATGATACTAAGACACTTGGTCAATTTTGGGTGTCTACACCCTCATCCAACAATTTCAAAATAACATTGGTCTGCAAGTGTCCTTAACTTATTTAATGCATTGTAAACAAAACATTAAGGAAAAATTGACTAATTTTATTGGTAGATTTAAGCATTTGTATGCTCAGATTTCTTATCCTGTGCCTAATATTGATATTCAGCATATGTTTATTTCATATCTACAAAAGGATGTTAGAGATAAGATTTTTCTTACTGAATTTACCTCTTTTCAACAACTTTGTGTAGCACTTCATCATTATCAATTACAAGTGAGTCAATTTGAGAGTAACACTCCAATGGCTCATGTTCCAGTTGATAAGAGTGACGTTGATCCTAATCCTAATAAGTTTCAAAAACCTAACAACTATGTCAAGATCAATAAATAGATGAATGTAGTTGCTGATCAAGTTGTTGTTGCATCCAACAATGCCACTTCTGCATCCACTTATTTCCTTATGAATCATACATTTACTCCTCTCTCTGAATCTTTACATTCTATTATGAGTAGGTTGTTAAGTGCTAATATGATTACCTTTCCTCCTATTCGACCTCTTCTCCCTACCACAATAACATAAAAATCCTTTTATTCTAAAGCTTTTTGTCAATACCATCGACAGAATGGCCATGATACTGAAAAATGTTATTCTCTAGAGCATAAAGTTCAAGACTTAATCGATTCTAATGCTCTATTTGTTGATAATTTTGATGGTAATGGGAACAAATTTGTCTCTCCTAATCAAAACTTTCAAATCTATACAAATCCTTTACCTACACATGATACTAATACCATCGCTCAACCATCTTTTGTGGATATTTTTTACGATTCAAAGATGGATTATCTTAATCACATTGTTAATCATGTGGAGTGCATTTTTTCACCTCAACCTACTGTTCAAGATCCTTCGCCTCCAGTTCAACTTAAAGTTCTACCTAAACCTCATAAACAAACTAAGGATAAATGACATAGGGAACTCTCAATTACCTTTGATGATGCCGAGACTATTAAGGCTCCTGATGGTCCCCTTTATATTTATGCTAGGATTGCTAAGATACCTACGCGTGGTTGTCTTGTTGATCCCACATCTTTAATAAATGTCATTACCGAGGAAAACCTTTTTATGAAAAAACTACAACGTGATTGTTATGATCCATCTAATGCATGGATCCAAACTTGTAATGGTTTTCTCTATCTTGCACTTGGTTCTATTAACTTGCCTGTTGAACTTTGTGGTAAAGTTGTAGATACTACCTTCATTGTTGTTCCTACTTCTAATCAATTTCAAGTCAAATTTGGTTTGCCTTGGATAACTGTTATGCATGTTATTGCTTCTCCTATTCATAAGTGTATTACATTCATTCATAATGGAGAAGTGAAAATGATTAATCATGGTTTGTATCAACCTTCTAGGCCTAGAGATTGTGCTACTCTTGATTTCTTTTGGCCTTCATTACCTAATTCATGTCCTCCTGCCCTGATAACTTTTTTTGTTCATATCAATCCTATAAACATCACAATATTGTCAAGTTAAGCATGCCTTAGATAGATCTTAACCGTGGTCTTTTGCCTACTCCTTCCATACCTCCTTTATCCATTACTGCTAGCTCTATTACTCAATGTCCCAGTGTCACTTCTTAGCCTACTGTGAATCCTACCAATCCTCCTATAGAACCTATGAAGGAACCAATTGTTATTCCTCCTAGTTCTCAACATGTGTCAAAAAAAGCAAAACATAACAAATCTACTAATGAACGTATTAAGAAGTGTAGAGCTAATGCTAGGGCCCGTGCTTCTGTTCTTCAAAATTCTTTACCTTCTTTTAACCAACCTATGCCTGATGTGTTGGAAGAAGTTAATATTCATAATGATGTTAAGATGAATGAGTATGACGATCCTATTCACATCTTAGATCTTATTTTAATTAACATCGATGAGGAGGATACTCTTGATGTTCCTATTGATCATAGTGATGAATATTAGACCATTGATCTTGATATTGATTTACCTCATATGCTTTCAACTCAATTGATAATTACACCTAGTATTGAGCAACATGATTCTCAAGAGGATCCTTGTTTGGAACTGGCTATTATTCCTACTGTATTGGATATAGTCCCTATTGCGAGTTTCCCACCTTCTCTAAATGATATAAACCGAGATGGGGAGAGTAGGTGATGCGCCTGATTGGCGTCCTTCATGGTAGCCCTTTTTGTGTTTGTCTACTGTATTGTGCTTCTCCCGTAATGTGTTTGCTAAATATTTGTTAGACTCTTTTATATGACCCTTGTTACTTTGTTGGTGCAAGGTGATAAAGGAATCAAACATGTTGTATAATTCCTCTATATGTATCTTTACTCTTCTATATGTTGTTTTCATGTTATGTTGTACTTGTGCTATTGTTTGTAAATGTTTTCCTTGTGTAGTTTGCTTGGATCTGCGACATGGTAGAACTGATTCTTTTTGGTCTCCATGTTGTGGTTTGAAAAGACTCTTCTTCGTAACTCTTGAGTTTTCTTTTCTCCATTGTAATTATAGTTCTACTTTCTTTGGGGAATGATGTCAATTCATTTGCAATAATATTATATTTATATATACATGTTATCTTATGATCATACTGACCCCACAGTAGGTAGATCCCTTTTGTGTTCTTTGTATTTTATATGGTATTTCCCTTGATTTGTCTTTGTTTGGGGGCATCTTGTAGTGGAAACGTAATCAGTAGCGTTTTTTATGTTTCCGTTAAAGCCATTGCTTCTGTTAAAGTGTTAGCAATGACTTTAACGTGGGGACATGCACTCTACTCACTTTTTGCACATACACACATTCAAAATATTTTCAAAAATTGAAACTTTTTCCCTTTATGGATTAAAGACTAATCCTTAAAGCACAGATTTTTACATTATAGGATCTCTTGATCCCTCCAATTTAAATTTATATAGATCTCTTGATCCCTCCAGTTTCAATTTACAATGTTTTGATCCCTTAAGGTTGCAAGGTGTCCTTAAGATTGGATATACCTGATGGGTTGACTAGTGAGTAGCCACATTCACTAGATGGTTCAACTCCATATTTCCAGTTTCCCTATTTCTTTGTGTGGTTCACAATGGGACATAAATTCTCATTGGGCGAGGTAATCACACCCTCTCTCTTTTTCTCCTTAACTGGTGATGTCTCTCTTATCATGATCTTAGGGTTGATAAAGACTTAGGTCCTTGGGGGCTTGAGGATTCCTTTGTCCCTTTTGATTTCAATAAGAGTATGTGTTCTTTATGATCTCCTTTACCAAGAGCTTCCATTGAGTCCATACTCTTGCTAAAGTGGGGGCTAAATGTATAGTCAAAAAATGGAAGCACTTCCATTGTTGACTAGTTTAGCCTTCTAAGTAAGTGGTTTGGGGTCATGTCAAGTGCCTTGAGTGGGTCTCTAACTTGGAATTGGCTTTTTCCCCTGTTCTGCCCCATTTCCCACTTTTTCTAGCTTGTTTCTGATACCCAAAACTACAAATTGGGATTTTTGACCTTAGGGTCAAAGTTGACCTTTCTATTTCAAGGTCAACATCAACCTTGACCTAGGTCAAGGTTGAAATCTACCTTGACCTAGGTTAGAATCAACCTTTTTCTGACCTAAGGTCCAAATTTTAGATTTCCAGGGTTTCCGGATGTCGAGCTTTGGAAAGAATTAATTCTCGCTTCCAAGCCAGCTGTTTTGGTCTTTGGATCAACAATTCTTAAATTATATTTAATATAGGTCCTCTTCTAAGGGTATAGGTGTAATTTGAATTTAATTCTCCTATGTAGGCCTCTCTAGAAGATTGTGCCCTAGATTCATATATAAGGAAGCTTTCTCCTCTCATTTTCTCTAACCATAAGCAAGAGCAATCTAAGACAAGGACTTGAAGACTTAAGAAGTGAAATCCAATGGTGAAGAAGAAATAATTGAAGCAAGTTAAGTAGCCATTGAATCATTCATCCATTCTCAAACATTCAAGCACTTCTCAAGCACTCAATTCATCAAGAAGATCCATTGGTAGCCATTGAAGGATTCAAGCTCTATGGAGCCCTCTTGTTGAAGATTTATTCATCCACATTCCTCCAAGCATATTCCTATTCAAATATGCATTCAAGATTGGTGTTAAAGATCTACAAGCAATTGATTTGAGACATCCTAGATTCTACATTCTACATTCTACATTCTACATCCATTTGGTGTATACATTCTTGTGGATCCATGGATTCGAATCCGCCACAAGGGCTTTTACAAGCAAGGTGAGTTTTTTCATTTACTTTGTCTTATTTATGAAATTTCAATTATACTTTGAGGTTAATTCCAAAACTAGGGTTTGACCAAGGCAAAACCCTCCCCCCAACAAACAAATCCATTTTTTTTGTAGATACATGTTCACAACAACAGATTAGAGTGCAGATTCGGATACCCTTTTTGGAAAACTATCAGGATCCGTAAAAAGATTTTCTATCAGAGACTTTTGAGGTTAATTCTACCCTAGGTTGGAATTGGAAATTCTAGGTCAATGGTGACATTGACTTGAGGGTCAAAATCAGAATCATGTCAGATTAGAAAAAGATTTCTGGGTTTTGCTCATCTCCGCGTTTCTATTCCAAATCTGGTTGTAGGTTTTCCAAAAACTTAGTGCAGACCCCCCAAAAAACATTCTTCAGATCTATAACATTTCAAGGTTAGTACTTTTCTCCTATTCATTTCAATTAAAGTTCTTAATCTTTCTAAACCTATTACACATTCTTTTCTATAAAGTAGAATTTAATATCTTCTTTATTCTTATTTCCAATTGATTGATTCATTTATGCATTGATCCTTCCTTTGGGGTTAATCAATTTGGATCCTTCCTTTGTGTATCTAAGGATAAAAGGAACATCTTATTTATCCATACATTTTTAGATATCACATTTTTACATGTTAAAAATTATATATAAGTTTATGTTATTATATTTGCATGATTGTGGATATTATTTATGGTGTATAGTTTGTGATAAAAATAAAGTATAGTATTGTGATAAAAATTTTTTGGTCGGTAATCACTTTTGACTGGAGCTTTGAACTAGTGGGGTCATAGTGGGGGACCCCATCCCCGTGGTGGAATTACATATTTTTCTAGATCACCAACACTTGAGCTGATAGTCGATGTGGTATTTGGTCATCCACTGATATACTGACACCCTTGAAGGGATCTCCATTTTTCATCTATCCATTCATCACCAAACCTTATCTCTCTACTTCACCTCATTTCTCCACTAAAATCCTTATCTCTCCAGCCCTTATCACTTCGATGCTCCTTATCTCCCCAGATCAACACCTATATCACTCCTTATCTCTCCAGCCCTTATTACTTTGCTACACCTTATCTCTCTAGTCCATGCCAACTCCTTATCTGTCCAACCCTTATCACTCTGTTGCACCTTATCTCTCTAGAGCCCATGTCAACTCCTTATCACTCCAGCCTATTGTCAACTCCTTATCTCTCCAACCCTTATCACTCTGTTGCACCTTATCTCTCCATGTCAATTCCTTATCACTCCATTGCACCTTATCTCTCCATCCTAAATCTACCTCCTTATCTCTCCGCTGCTATATGCCTCCTTTATATCTCCCATGCTAAGCACCTTATATCTCTTGTGCCAATCACCTTATACCTCCGTCGGCGCTAATAGTGCAGAATCACCTTATGTCTCACGTGCATCATTTTTCCACACCAACACCTCCACCAATCACCACGTGGGTACCTTCATCCATATTGCGGGCTCTAGCACAGTCCTCCATCCACATGACACTCCCGTCTCCTCTGGTCAAGGCTTGTGTCAACTCCAAGAATCCTCTGAAGTGCGTGCTGGGTATTTCATGAGTTTCAAACCCTGACCTCCCCTATCAAAAGGGGCTCACAATCACCATTGTGCTATGAGCTCATGCTCTATAGTATTGTGATAATTAATGTGAGCTTTAATATTCTTAATTACTAATTATTAATAATATGGATAGGTTAAAATTTAATTATATCTTCTATTC
This sequence comes from Thuja plicata, assembly GCA_018584345.1. Classification (NCBI taxonomy): domain Eukaryota; kingdom Viridiplantae; phylum Streptophyta; class Pinopsida; order Cupressales; family Cupressaceae; genus Thuja; species Thuja plicata. The sequence goes on along the minus strand of MU225400.1, from coordinate 236,554 downwards.
CATATTATGATGATAATAAATAAGTATATTAAGGATTATAAAGTATTCATTATTTAAGTTATATATAGTTGTGAGTTTATAATTATATTGAGTTATGTAATTATACCCTTTAGTTAAGAGTTAGTTGGGGGTTGGTTACCTTTGAAAAATCTATTTATATGGAATATCTTTTAATTTTAATGGGAAGAGGAGCTGAAATCTTGGTTTTACTTTCCATGGATTTTTCTAATAATGGAGAGGGTTTGAAGGATGCATCTCAGGTTTGGATTTGTCTTCCTCTTTTGTCTCTTTCCTCCTTCGGTTGAACCTTTGTAGGACTTGAGGCATAGATTGAATTTCATGGTTGCATAATGTATATGATAAAATATGGATATATTTATATCTCCTCATGATGTATTATATCTATATTTTTTATTCCTATAGTTATTGAAAAGTTTTGATTTCTTTGCGAGAATTGTCATGTGTTTTCCTAGGGTTTTTAGAAACCCAATTTTGGAGATATGTTATTTGAATAATATAAATTGAGTCTAGGGTTTTTATTTCATGATGTTTTGAAAAGGTAACTTAGGAGATCTAAAATGGGTATCTCTCTGATTTCCTTTTTAGGGTCTAATTAATTCGCTATTATAGACATTTTGGACGACTATACTTGTCCATTATTTGTTCCAATTTTTATGTCAAAATTATTCATATGATACAAGCTGTTATTTTTAGAAATATATTATATGAAATGTGACTGAGAGGGGGGGGGGGGGGGGGNGGGGTGAATCAGGAACCAATAAAACTTATTCTTCTTTAACCTTAATTAGATTGTCTAATATGTTTGCATGCATAGGAATGAAATAATCATTCATAACACATAACACAGTATTTGGTTACCCATAAACCTTCCAAATAGAAAGTAAAACCGGGGTGGGGACGGTACCCACAAGATTTAGTACTCCAGTATAAATTCATCCTGTTAGAGCTTACATTGATCACTTTTGATGGCATGTCCTGTTAGGAGAAATAAGGACTATTAAGTCCACCTTGTTAAAAGATTTGATACAATACAATAAGTAATGCAACTTTGTTAAGAGATTTACAAAAGGAATGTTAGGTCCACGTGGTTAGAGGATTTTGTTGATCCACCTGTTAGAATGAACCAACAGATGACCTGCTTAGGAAATTCTGATTTGTTGAATAAGATCCTTTGATTTATAACTAATCACCTGACTGTGATGGATGAGTCTCTGCTATGCTTTATACTTCTACAATATTCTAATCAATATGCCATATCATATTCACATATATACTTTTTCTATACACTCTTCTCATACATATTTTGATAAATAAAATGTCTTATATATATATATATATATATATATA
>MU225400.1:103449-121279 GCA_018584345.1 Thuja plicata | reverse complement strand
AATATATGCAAGGTTGGCCCAATACTGCCGCTCGGGTCCAGAAGTCTACTCGGGTGATAAATTGATACTCGAGAAATATGTTGATCACTAAGGAAATATTGGTTACTCAACAAATACTGATCACTTGGGCGATGTTTGGTCACTCAGGTCACACTGATCACTCGGGTCACACTGATCACTTGGGCAACACTGTATGACTATGTGTTTTGACACTTATTGATAAAATGTCTTGCCATAAGGTCTATAGTTATGACCATGTAAAAATATAAATTTGATATCAGAGATGTTCCTATGTCTTATCTTTCATTTCCCATTGGTTTGGAGTATTTTTATTATGTTTTGTGGAAGTTACAACCATTTTAGTGAAGGGAGGTCTGAACCCTAACTAGGTTTTTCTATTTTATAATAGAAGTCATAATGTTCTTTCCTACTATTGAATCTTTCTACAAATTATATTGAGAGTCTATAATTATGTTATATACATCTTCACTAAATGGATTTCTTTTATTATGTATTTTTTGGAAGATATGGGTGAATGTTCTTTGATGACTATTCTTTGCATTTAATCCTTATTTGAAATAAATTAGTTTTATAAGATTACCAAGTTTTAGGGGTTGTATGATTATAAGATGTTGATAGGATCATGTTTTTGATTAAATTGGATTATTTATACTCTTAATATGATTTTAATCATGTATGGTGCATTTAGATGCCTCTTTAGTGTTTTGGATTAATCTGAGTGTGAGATTAGGGTTTAGGGTTGTTGAGTGGATTAGGGACAATTGTTGATTTTTTAAACTCAATAAATTTATTTTGTGGAATTATTATTAATTCCATCATGTTGTAATGTGGTTTCCTTATGCCTTCATAACATGTATTTATGGGTACGGAACTAATTTTAGAGATCCTGATATTGATGATCATGTCTCAGTTGGTCCTATTTGCCTTATTGTTCATCCTTTTGTATTGTGAATTTGGGGAAAGGTTATTGCCAAATTAGGAATATCCTAGTTGATACCTCTTGTGCTTAACTTGGTTTCTATATCTTAGCATGGGGGATTGTACGTCTTTGGATCCACGTGGTTGGGTGGTTAATCTTGTTTATATCGAGGTATTGTTCGTGGTTCTATGGATCATCCTTGTGCATGCTTCCTTCCAGTATTGTAGTTGAATAATTTTCTACTGTAACATGGATCTTGTACTTAATGTAATATGCATTAATGTATTTGTGAGCTCCTAAATAGAGACATACATAAATGATCAATGTTTTAATGTGATGTACTTCAAGAAGTGTAAGGGATGGGTAGATCTAGGTGAAAGAAAAGGGAAAATATTATATGTTTTCTATGCTAAAGGAAAGTTGATTGTGATACTTAATCATGACTCTTTTATTAGATAATGTGTCCATTTAAAAAACTAAATGAAATGATATTTATTATGAAATATTGTATCTAGGAATGAGGGTGTTATCTTCTTAAAGAAAATGTCTCAAAGAATTTATTGTGAAATGATGAATCAAGATAGTATCTTTATTGTAGTATTCAAATGATGGTTATGTTTACTCACTTCCTCTAAAGGTGTTTGGAGTATTGAAACACATAGGATATTTCTTATTTTAATGATTTATAATCTCTCTTACCTTAATTCTCAAATGAAAAATGATATAAAAGATATCATTATGTAATGTCAATAGTGTTTTTGTGGAAAGAAGACATTTGTGTACTTATTGTCATGTTACCTAGTATGAATGTAATTTTTGATAAAGGAACTTAGGATATGTTGAGATATTAAAATGTTTAAGTTATGGCGATGCAAAGAAAATGAAATGTTAATAATGCATATTAGGAATTATGGATCATTAAATTTTACATAAGTGAATGATTGGTTATGTTAAAGGTTAACTTTCATAGATGAATTTGAATATGAAAAAGAAAGATTAAACCATCTTTTTCTTATTTGAAAGTCATGTGATTTGATATTAAGCTTGATTTATCAATTAGTTAGATGTATTGAATGGGTATCATATGGTAAGAAAGGAATATTTACTTGGTGCACTAAAATGAATTTGGAATAACACAGTTTAGAAATATCTCACTTTAATAGATTGGTTCATGTTATTAAGTAACAATGTTAGGGAACCTATGGAGGACATAGGTTGAGTTATATATTTAATTATGCTTTATGTTATTAAGAGAAATGATATTCATGTATTAGGTAGTATTTGTAAAGTATTTTTATGTTGGTTGTTTAAAAAAATTACTTGAAACTTTAGTGGTTAGAATCTTTTTCCTTTCGGGTTCCTTGGCGGGGTGTTACATCTGGTATCAAAGCACTAGGTTTCCATACTGGAAACTCTAAGACTCATAGCTCACTTATTTCTTAGTGTCTTGCATAGTTTTCTTTTGATTTTATCATTGTATTAGTAAGATAGGATCCTAGATATAAGAACTATGTTCTTGGTAGCCATGCTACTTTGTTTTACAAAAGAATACCTATTCTTCTATGATTAAGTTTTCTCACATCAATTACTTATGTTTTGTATTCTAGAATTAATGAATGAGTCTCTTGAGTACTTTCATCGATAGGTGATATCTTTCTAATAAAAAAATGTTAGTTAATTCCTCATACTTTTATGTCACCTTCTTGCTATACTCCTGAAAAGACTCAAAGTATTATAATAAGTTGTTATGTACATTAAATGTTGGCAGTAGAAAACCTTACCTCCTAGTCCTACCTCTAAAACTTATCATTATGAGTGCTTGTTATAGTGATTTCAAGTTACTTAATTGATTTTAAAAGGCTTAACACTCTATTTTCCTATAAATGCTAAATTTATATCATTATTTCTATGTCTAATGAGTTATTCTACTTAATGAGATCTTATAAGTTGGAATTAAATTTATTGCATTTATAATAAGGAGTAAGATATTGCCATGGTATTACTCATTCTTATAGATTAAAAATGATCAAGTTACTACATATGTATTGTAGGTTATTTTAAGGGTTAAAATACTGCATCTCTCTTTCCTTTTCCCTATTTTAGAAAGGAATCGACAACCAAATATTTGTACGGAAGTGGAATTTAGGACCTTATTAATTAGGCTGCAACACTAGAATTCTTGGGTAAAAGACCCGATTCTCCAAGTTGAATTTGTGATTGAAGGCCTATGTAGGGGTTAACTATATTGATGAAATTAGGAGCTTTCATAATTAAAGGAATATGTGTTCTTTTGGTACAATTATTAAAGGAAGAGCTAGGGTTGATGTAATATTTCCTTGACTCTTTTGGGAAATTATTTGTTCTTGACATGGTGAATAGGTATATTTAGATGAAATATGAATGTTATGGTAAGTTTAGTAATAATTTTATTATCCTCCCCAAATTGCAATATAAGAAAATTGAGACTTTAGTTGACAAATATTGTGTTAACCCTTATTAATTTACTTCAATGTATTTCCTTATGGGTATTGAAATCGTTATGTTAGTAAATACTAGTGTCTTGAAAATGTCTATATGGTTTGATGTGTCTTTCTTGGAGGGATTTATCATGTGTAATGGAAGTACCTAGATAATTCATTTTAGATGATGCTTGGCCCACTCTTGGTGTCCTTGATTGGGTGAAAAGTGCATGTCCATAATGGTTTATAATGATGTTATATGTGTGTAATACAAGTTTATTGTTTCCTTTCCTTCATTAGAAGAGTTCTGTGTGTTGATTCAATGAATCTTGAAGAAATAAAAGGGTGACATAATCTATCATTGTTCTTTGTGCCTTATTTTATATAAGTTTAAGTCATCTTGCAGATATATTTTATATTATGTGAAAGGTCAAGATTGATATGTGTACATTGGATATTTGCAAATGCCCATGACGAGGTGGAGTGTGATTAAATATGCTAGTGGTATTTTGTACTGGGTAGAAACAATGTGAATTGTGAAAAGAAAAAAAAGATTTTTTTTTGGAACATATGAATAAAATATGATGTTATTGTGTACTTCCTTTTAAATGTGATAAAACTAGTGCCAATGCTTATGTTGGGTGTTGTGTATAACCAGTAATTATTTAAGTTCCATGGAGTAGTTCAATACAAGTGCCCATCCATGAAAGTTGTGTTTTGGATAAGGGCATGGGAGAACCATACCAATCATGTGTTGCTTTCTTGTTTATTACCCTACCGAGTGCCAACCCATGGGTGTTGGTAAGTTAGTATGTGGAGGGGTAGTAGTGTGACCATTTCCTCGAGTAGTTATGTGGCTTACATATAATGAAAATGTGAAGTGACCTTAGCTTCCATAACTCAAGGGAAAATAGTAATCAATGCTTCCCCTTATGATGAACCTATAAATGTGGTTCATAAGTGTTTATCCTAATCCACACATTTCTTGAGCACAATACCAATACTTGATATGAGACTCTATGAGAATATATATGATTTATGGATATGTACATTTATATGTGGTATAGCATGTGGAGGGAGATTTATTTTATCCCATGTTGTGATGGATACCGCATTCACACACGTTCCAACATGATGTAATGAATACGATGCCACACCCCACTAATGTTCTGACATAGTATGAGGGGATGATGCCATGTTGCCAATGGTAGTGATCCGAGCTTGAGAACACGATGCCACGTACATATTTACATGAAGGAGCATTATATGTATGTATGTTTTCCTACTTGATGCATGTAAAATTGGAGATGCCTACATTCTTGTAGAGGGCACCAATGGATGCTCAGTTATATAGATGCAGTAGGCATATGGGTGGGCTCTCCATGTATACCTCTAGAAATGGCAGCGATCTATGAGAGACATCACTATGCGGGGTGTGTCATACGCGTGCCTACTCCATGAGGAATGCTTCCATAAGGCATACAACCAGAGTGTTCTTTCTCCACTTGGTGTATGGTCATATTGAGTGTGTAGGCATGCTCAATCTGAACCACTCGATATGGAGGCATTGTCGAGGTGAACCCCCCATGCCATGTGGGTAGTGTTTCCCAGGCCCAACCACATGAAGGGCTATTGCGATAGCCAGACGTTGTTCCCTCCTTCCTTGTGAGGTGGCTATATATAGTCACACAATGATGTGATGTAAAATTTATGGCAAGTTTTATCTTTGTTTGTGTAGACCAACAATTTTCTCATCTTTTCCTATGATATTTTAGCCATGAATTATGAAAATTATCTTGGGTGTAATTTATTATTATAATATTTTGGATTCTTCTTATCTTATTGTTGAGATTGATAATTCTCTTTCTATTATTTATGAACTTTGGTGGCTAAACTAGCTTCTTTTGACATTTTCTAATGTTGGTCTTGTGTTGTGTAGTGATTCCTCATTAAAGACGCATAAGAAAGACTTGGTGAGTGTATACAAGGAAGTAGACGTAGGGAACCCTTGAGGATGGGGGTATGTGAGGTTGTTATGCATCTAGTATCCACTACCTTCCTATGTGTGGTTTTTATTCCGTGGAGGCTAACCACCTTACACAAACAAGGGATATGAAATGTGGACTTGTATGGAGGGCCTTTGTGTGAATGGACCAAGACACCATCAAGCCACTAAGTGAGGTATTTATTATGGATTATGAATTATGGATATTGATGAAAATGGTATTGTATCTTGGAGTGAGAGCTTGTATAGAGAGGCATATCCACTCCCGATCCTTATGATGTGTAATCCCCATGATATGGACTGATATGATTATTTATAACACACATTTGGATATGCTCAATGTTTCATTTTAGATAGAAATGTATCATTATGTCAAATTCATGTATTACCATGTTTTATGAATTTTGATTTATATGTGTTGAAAAGAGTAGGAAATTGTAACATTTGATATATTTTAAGGAAAATTGTGTGGTTCAAGCTATTTACCTTGGTTCTTACTTTCTAATTAAAGGGAAAGTTCTATTTAGACTAATGTTTGATCAAGTTGAAGCTATCCCAGTTGGTGATAATAGAGTTTATTGGGATATACATTTGTTTTATGCATAACCATGTTATACAAACTATTCTCTATATATTGCATGGATCCAAGGATCGGTTATACCTGTTATATTAGTTAAAATGTGTTTAAGATATAATGTGTGATGTGTTTCCATTTCATCTTTTCTAAATTCCAGAAGTAATTCAAACCTAGGGGGGAGGATGTAATACACCTCTAATCCTAATGTTCCTTTGTTAATGTTGAAGGTATCTTAGTGCTTCCCTTGTTGACATGTATTTGTTTGAGGTGCTTATTTAACTCATTCTATTCTAATCTAGTTTGACAATGATGCACTTATCAATGCTTTTATCCTTTGTTATGTGGTCACCATTTGATGATGATGATATCTTAGGATCTTATGTGTTGGGATGGATACATAAAAAACATATGTGATTTGTATACAAGTGATTCTTTTTATCAATCTTCATGATTATTGTTATATCATACTTATGTACTTGTGATATGATAATTTCCTTGGAAATTTGATTTGGTTATGTGAGTAACCCTAATAGATTATGATCTAACCCTTGTTTATAACTGATTCATGATTTATATACTTGATGCTATATGTGTGTGTATCTATGACATGATTTCATAACTAGGGACAAAGTCATAGTTACTCATCTAGTGAGGTCCAAACGATGTCTTGATCCCAGTCATCTTTCTACACTGTCTTCCTTATATATGTATATGAACATGTATATTTTCTTTGTGATGCAGGCTTGCAGGTACTAGGAATCAACTCCACCTGGCTTCATAGGTCTGAACATGCCCTCAAATCCTCGATATTCATTGTTACGGAGATAGTACCATGGTTCCCACAAATGCCTTCCTTTATGGCCATAGGTTTCCTTTTTCATAGGTCTACCTTTCAGAGGGTTTCATGCTTGGTCAGGAGTTTAGATTAAATTTCCTTAGTTGACCTTGTGGTTTTCTCTATGTGTTTTATAACCTTTTTGGATGGTTATATTTATTTTGTGTCATGTGATTTTATTCTATCTGAGTGTTATATCTTATAATAAGTATAAATACATAATAATATTAATGTTGTGAGCTATTACTTCATAGTCACATAGATTTTAGTGTTTGGTATTCGACATATGTCTATATAAATATATATGTATATATATGGGTGCACATATATATGTATATGTATATATATAAGTTTATGTTATTATATTTGCATGATTGTGGATATTGTTTATGGTGTATAGTTTGAGATTAAAATAAAGTATAGCATTGTGATAATTAATGCGAGCTTTAATATTATTAATTAGTAATACTAATAACATGGATAGGTTAAATAATAATTATATCTTCTATTCCATATTATGATAATAATAAATAAGTATATAATGATTACAAAGTATTAATTATTTAAGTTATATATAGTTGTGAGTTTATAATTATATTGAGTTATGTAATTATACCCTTTAGTTAAGAGTTAGTTGGGGGTTGGTTACCTATGAGAAATATATTTATATGGAATCTCTTTTAATTTTGAGGGGAATAAGGGCTGAAATCTTGAGGAAATCTTGGTTTTACTTTCAATGGATTTTTTGAAGGATGCATCTCAAGTTTGGATTTGTCTTGCTCTTTTGTCTCTTTCCTCCTTATTTGGTTGAACCTTTGTAGGACTTGAGGTATGGATTGATTTATGCATTTGATAAAATATTTATCTATTCATATCTCCTCATGATGTATTACATCTTTATTTTTTATTCCCATAGTTATTGAAAAGTTTTGAGTTCTTTGTGAGAATTGTCATGTGTTTTCCTAGGGTTTTTAGAAACCCGTTTTTGGAGATATGTTATTTGAATAATGTAAATTAAGTCTAAGGATTTTATTTCTTGATGTTTTGGAAGGAAAATTAAGATATATAAAATGGTTATCTCTTTCATTTCCATTTATAGGGTCGAATTAATTCCCTATTATAGACATTTTGGACGACTATAATTGTCCATTATTTGTTCAAATTTTTATGTCAAAAGTATTCGTATGATACTGGTTTTTATGACCATGTAAACATATAAATTTAATATTAGAGATGTTCATCTATCTTATCTTTCATTTACCATTGGTTTGGAGTATTTTTATTATGTTTTGTGGAAGGTACAACCATTTTAGTGAAGGCAGGTCTGAACCCTAACTAGGGTTTTCTATTTTAGATCAGAAGTCATAACGTTCTTTCCTATCATTGGATCTTTCTACAAATTGTATTGAGAGTCTATAATTATTTTATATAAATCTTCACTGAAGGGATTTATTTTATTATGTAATTTGTGGAATATATGGGTGAATGTTCTTTGATGACTATTCTTTGTATTTAATCCTTATTTGAAATAAATTAGTTTTATAAGATTAACAAGTTTTAGGGGTTGTATGGTTATAAGATTCTGATAGGATCATATTTTTGATTCAATTGGATTATTTATACTCTTAATATGATTTTAATCATGTATGGTGAGTTTATATGCCTCTTTAGTGTTTTAGGTTAATCTGAGTGCCAGATTAGGGTTTAGGGTTGTCGGTGGATTAGGGACAATTGTTGGTTTTCTAAACTCAATCAATTTATTTTGTGGAATTATTATGAATTCCATCAGGTTGTAATGTGGTTTCCTTATGCCTTCATAACATGTATTTATGGTTAGGGAACCTAGTTTAGAGATCCTGCTATTGATGATCATGTCTCGGTTGGTCCTATTTGCCTTATTGTTCATCCTTTTGTTTTGTGATTTTGGGGAAAGGTTAATGAAAAATTAGGAATATCCTACTTGATACATCTTATGTGGAAATTGGTTTCTATCTCCTAGAATGAGGAGTGGACCTCTGTGGATCCACGTGGTTGTGTGGTTAATCTTTTTTATATTGAGGTATTGTTCGTGGTTCTATGGATGATCGTAGTGCATGCTTCCTTCCGGTATTGTAGTTGAAGACTTTTCTATTGTAACATGGATCTTGTACTTGATGTAATATGAATTAATATATTTGTGAGCTCCTGAATAGAGACACATATAAATGATCAATCTTGTAATGTGATGTACTTAAAGAAGTGTAAGGGATGGGTAGATCTAGGTGAAAGAAAAGGGAAAAGATTATATGTTGTCTATGCTAAAGGAAAGTTGATTGTGATACTTGATCATGACTCTTTTATTACATAATGTGTACATTTAAAAAGGAAATGGACTTATATTTAGTATGAAATATTGTATCTAGGAATTAGGGTGTTATCTCTTAAAGAAAATGGCTCAAAGAATTTATTGTGAAATGATGAATCAAGATAGTATCTTGATTGTAGTATTCAAATGATGGTTATGTTTGCTCACTTCCTCTAAAGGTGTATGGAGTCTTGAAATACATAGGATATTGCTTATTTTAATGATTTATAATCTCTCTTACCTGAATTCTCAAATGAAAAATAATATAAAAGATCTTTTTATGTAATATTAATAATGCTTTTGTGGAAATAAGACATTTGTGTACTTATTTTCATGTTACCTAGTATGAATGTAATTTTTGATAAAGGAACTTAGGATATGCTGAGATATTAAAATGTTTGATTTATTATGATGCAAAGAAAATGAAATTTTAATAATGCATATTAGGAATTAGGGATCACTAAATGTTACATAAGTGGATGGATGGTTATGTTAAAGGTTAAATTTCATAGATGAATTTTAATATGCAAAAGAAGAAGATTAAACCATCTTTTTCTTATTTGAAAGTCATGTGATTTGATAGTAAGCTTGATTTATCAACTAGATGTATTGAATGATTATCTTATGGTAAGAAAGGAATATTTACTTTGTGTACTAGAATGAATTTGGAATAGCATAGTTTAGGAATATCTCACTTTAATAGATTGGTTCCGGTTGTTAAGTAACAACATTAGGGAACCCATGGAGGACATAGGTTGAGTTGTATCTTTAATGATGCTTTATGTTGTTAAGAGAAATTATATTCATGTATTAGGTAGTCTTTGTAAAGTATTTTTATGTTGACTATTTAAAAAAAAAAAACTTGAACCTTTAGTGGTTAGAAGCTTTTTCCTTCTGGGTTCCCTGGCAGGGTGTTACAGAAAGTAGATGTTGTAGAAGACTTTTTTCTAGACTAACAAGTATTGTAGAGGAACCTTCAATTGATGAATCCTTTCCATATGTACACCTATTTTCCATTAGCATCAACACACCATGGTATGCAGATATTGTAAACTATTTGGTAGCAGACAATGTTCCTTCACACTTTTCACCAAAGGAAAAAATGACGATGACCGAAAAGAGTTTTAGATTCACATGGATTTCAAGATGCTTGTTCTATACAGGGCTAGAAAATGTGATGAGGAGATGAATTATATAGGATGAAACATGTGATGTTCTCCATGCTTGTCATAATGATCCCTATGGTTGTTATTTTGTTGCTAAAAGGACAAAAATGAAAGTTATTAATACATGATACTATTGGACTATTCTTCATAAAGATGTTATGAGGTACATAAGGAAATGTGATAGATTTCATAGAATGGAGAGTCCAAAAATATTTGATGAAATTCCCTTGCATCCTCAAGTGGTTGTCACCCCTTTTGATAAGTGGGGTATGGATTTCATAGGACCTATTGATCCACCTTCTAAGGGTAAGTTCTGATTAAGTAAAAATAGGTTTTACAAGGACCCAAAACCTTAACAAAAAACCAAAGTGTTCAGCAGGTTTTACAAGGACCTGCAACCTAGAATATAAAGTCAAGTTTGCATTGAATACCTAACTAAATGTGTTAAAGTCAAAGTCATGAAGCATGTGAGGGAAAATAAGGTTACAAAATTGTTATATGAAGACATCTTTACCAAATATGAAGTTCCTAGAGAAATTTTCATAGAATAGGGATCTCAACTCACATCTAATTTAGTGTTAACATTGGTAGAAGATTATAACATCAAGAATAAATATTAACCTCATACCATCCTCAATAAAATTGGCAATCCAAGGTGACTAAAAGAGAAATTGAGGCCATTCTAATCAAAATAGTAGCACTTCATAAGAAAGATTGGGAAAATCGGTTACCAGAAGTAGTATGGTAATTTAGAATAATATAGAAAGCTACAACCCTATTCACCCCTTATGAGTTGGTATATGGAAAAAATAAAATGATGCTACTTGAGTTTGAACATAAAACACTAAGAAAAACCTTGGATATAGGCATTGATTTTTCAAAGGAACATATAGTTAGAATTAGGTAGCTCAATACATTGGATGAGAATTGTTAAAGTATTTACTATAGATGATGTAAACCTTAAATTACTAGGAAATGGGAACCATCTATATCTCTATCATAAGCCAGCATCCAAGGAGGAGTTCATGTAACAATTTTTAGAATTCAAAGGTAATACTCTTTTTATAACTGATGAAGGTGATCTTCTAGGTTCACCACGTGTCTAATTAGCATGCACTACCTTCCATAATGAATTATCCACATCCATGTGAAGATCTTCCTACTCATTTCATGTCCATGTCACCTCCACCTCATCCCATTTTTATATCCTAATGCTATCACTTCATAATCATCTTGCAGACTATTCAAATTTAAAATCTACAATGTCATGTGCTTCATATCAAAGTAGTGCACTAACTCAGTCATCTCACTAGCATGGTACATATACAATCTTTAATTTCATCCTTATTTAAACTACAACTTTCTCTCACCTTTTTATGATTATATATTTATATTTTTGTTCAAATTTCCTACTTTTCCACATGTGTATACACCTGTATTATTTTAATTTGGGGGCAAAGGATATTTTCCACATGTTAGTAAACATTTTATTTTTGTCAAGTTTAAATCAATGTTCCTATAAAAATAATCGGCAAGCCTGCCAAAAAATGTATGCACCCCAAGTTTAAGCCATCAAGTCATTTATTTCACCATGTACCTCTTCTTTATTGATGCACTTTTGGAAATAATAGGAAATGTGTACTGAGAGGGGAGGGGTGAATCAATACCTCTAAAATTTTTATCTCTTTTATCCTTTAACCTTTATGTAATCAATTGTTCATCCAACCATTTTTTCTATTCTATCTTTATGCAAGACATATCAATTCTTTAACTTAATCAAACATGTAAACATTCATAGAAAGTAATTGACTCATAACACAAGATATGATATTGCAGAAAACCTCTGTAAGAAGGTAAAAACTGCGGTTGGGATGGCACCCACAAAATCTTCACTATCTGTAGATCGGAAGGGGCCGGTTAAGGCTTACAATTTGATCACTTCTAATGATCTACCCTACTAGGAGTATCTGTGGAGACATGTTAAAGTCTAATCTATTAAGAGCTTTAGCAACATTATTTAGTGTGCACTCGGTTAAGAGATTTACAAAGGATTGTTAAATCCACCTTCCTTGAAAGGATTTTTACTTTTGCTTCACTTGTTAGAATTTAAGAAAATTACTCTTTGACCTGATTGTATGCAATCTACTATTGTTGATTATAGATCCATTCAAGATTAAATGTATATATGTATCACCTATTGTGATTGAGTAATACCTCTGCTGCTCGATAGCCTTTGTTCTTGGTTCTTGATACCCAATTTCAATTTTTTTTGTTCTAGTTATTGAAACTCTTAGTCTGATCCATAGATGTGCTCATTGGCTATATTCATCCCATTCTCTCATTCATTTATAATTATTACAACATCTATTTATAAGATAGATTGACCTAATTAAGTTTCATGTAAAAAAAACTTAACTCTATGATCACAGGTTTACAACTTTACCTTAATCTCCTAGTCTGCATGTTTTAAATCAGTTAGAATGATTAAAAAAATTACAATAATGTTTCTTGTCCCTTAAGTAATGGTTTTAAAACAAAATAAAACTCTATAAATAGAATATGAATGTTTTATATGACGTGGAAGTCAAATCCACTTTTTGCGGGTTGTAACTGACTTTCAGTGTCTGATGCTCGGTTTGCTCTAAAATCAGTTTTACTATCTTTTGGGTTGCACTATTTTGTTCTTTCAGTTTGCACTATCCCTGTTTTCTCAATTTTCACTGTATCTACTCATCGAGTTCCTCTGTCAGTTTCCTCCTGTTGGGTTCCTCTTTATCTATCAGGTTTCTCTTGAACTTAACACTTTCGGTGATCTCTAATATCTGTGCTTTCGGTGATCTCTGAAAGTCTATTTTTTGGTTTAGGTTTACCGAAGGTTCAAAAACTTTTTTTCCTTTTGTATACTAATGGAAAAATAATGTCTTCAAACTCCCCCTTTGAAATTAGTATAAAAAATTGATATGTGTATGAATACTAACATGTTTAGTATGTACACCATGTATATATCCTATCATTATATGACTCCCCCTAACTGTATGCATTATAGTATATATGCACATGTATACTTATACTTGCCTTTCTTCTTTTCACCTTTTCACCTTATGATATATAAACATATCATTTCCCCCTTTTTTGATATTAAGGAAAAAGATGTACAACTTACAAGTTGTCAAAATTTTGGCAAAAATGTGTAACTTATAGATTGTCTAGAATATGGGAATGAGTGTTTTTCGTTTCTTCTATCACCTATTCCCATTTCTCCTTAAGGTGTTCTAGATCCATGTGCTCTAATGAAATTATGTTATGCATATCATAAATGTTGTCTAGGACATACATTTATGGGGTGGCAATTAATATTCTTGCCAGTGTCATATGCTGCTGCAGTAATGTGAGATTGGGTAGAATTAGAGCTTGGAGCTCAGTCACCTCATCTCTAAACTTGGATTCCACATTTTGAATGTCCCTTCTTACCTTTCTTGCTTTCTTAAACTGTTCATAGTGCAATTTTATTGCATCTTCATTTTTAGTGAGAAGTTGTGCACTTTCTTGTAGACCAACATCAATTTGTGCTATCTTCTCACTATACTCCTTAGTGAGTTGATCTAAAGTGCATAAATTTTGGATTAAGGTTATAGCTTCTAAAATGATGGGGTCCAATGTACTTAAAAGTTCAGAAAGCTTCACCTTGTTCTCTGCCACTTCTTGGCTCATTTTATCTACTAGCTTGAATTGGAATTTCTGCTCTGCTTGCTCTTCAATTGCCTTTTCAGCATCTACATTCTGAGATGTGATATCTTCTTTAAGAATGAACTATTGATCAAGTATAGGAGTATCTTGATCAATGTCAGTGTCAGGTACTATATGTTGTAGTATATCTTTTGTAGTTTCTAGTACCTTTTTTTCTTTTGTAGCCTTTCTAAGCTTATCCTGGATAGCTTTTCTCTCACAAAGTCTTGCATACTTTGTCAGCTCAGTTGAATCCAATGTTCTAGGATCACATACTATAATGTCAATAATTTCAACCAAAGTGACTAGATTCTTACTCTTTTTCTTCTTATTTGAGATTTGTGTTGATGTAGATTTATGAACTACTAGTGCTAGTTCATTTGTCTTCTCTAAAGTGCTCGGTGAAGGATTGGTAGATAAAATTTATTTTACCTTATATTTCGTGTCAACCTATTGATTATGTGAAGACATCTCCTCATTAACCTTAGGTTCATATGCATATTTTTCTTCTGTATGCTGTGGTGTTTCATCTTTCTTTTCTTCTTCAATTTTCTCTTTCTAATCTCCATCCTTTTCTTGCTACTCTACTTTAGTATATTTGTCTTGCTGTGTATCGGTAGCATCTTTTGGTTCTTTAGATGTGTCTTTTTGTTCTTTTGATGCAACCTTTTGTTCTACATCACCCTTGTCTTCGGGTATGCTGTCATCTTTGGTTGGTGTTTTCTCATTTTCCTAGAGTATATTGATGGCTTCCATCAATATTGGCATATTGCCCGGTATGTTCACATGTGTAGCATCAATTATATTATCCTGTTCCTCGGTCTGGTCCTTGGCAACAATGACATATTCATCTTTTTGAATTTCTTTTGCAGGGTCATCAGTGATGTCAATGATTGTATTATCCACAATGTTGTCCATGGTGGTGTCTGGCCATGTCTCATCTACAACATCCATGTTCTTGTTTCCTATTGTGTCCATTTCCTCTTTGTCCAATTCAACATCTGTGATGATGATTGGTTTGGTGCTCTCAGTAGCTTGATCATCCTTGTTCTCTTGATTCTCGGCTAGAGCTCTTTGTGGCTTAGGAATTGTATCCTTTTCAGGAATATTAATTATTTTCCTCCATTCAGATTCACTCTTTTAGTCTAAATCCAGTAGATGTCCTTTAAGAACTTGGTAGGCTCTCATCTTCAGTGAGAACCTTTTGGAATGAGCCTTCATCATTTATTTGATCTCCTTCATTTTTGATTTGGGAGGCATGACTGATACTAGGGTTCTTTCCCTAATTTATTTCTCTGAGTGCAAGGAAAAATTCCATCTCGTCGATAGCCTATCTCGAAGTTCTTTGGGCATACTGTCTTCCAGTTGTATTGGGAGGTATTTGTATATGCACATCATCTTGATTATTTCCTCCTCAATCTTATTTTGATCCAAGGGATCCAATTTTAACCATTGCTTGACCTTCCTAGTATTTACTAAACCTATATTTATAATTGAGGCACATACCTCATCAACTATTTTAGGTATCTTGTTCTTTTCCTCTTGAACACCTTCATCCTATTCTGTGTCCTCAATGTCCTCCTTGGTTTTAATCAACCTTCTTCTCTTTGTTGGCCCTCTTTTCTATGTTTCAATTTTCCTCTTGTAGGTCCTTACTTGACCTTTCTTCAACGGTGAAGGACTTGTGTCCTTTTCTATTTGACTTCTAGTCCTGGTGGCAGCTGTGGTTCTAGGATTCTTAGCTGGTGTAGGTACTGGAGTATCTAACTTTGTAGACTCAGAGTCACTTTCCTGCTCAGCTTCACTGATGGGTGACTGTCCCTCTATTTCATCTGTCTGTTCAGTTTCTTCCTCTATAACCGACAACCTTTTCTTCAAGTTCTTTACCATTTTATCTTTCTTCCTGTCCATTTTCTTAACAACCAAGCCAGTTTTGATTCTTTCCTTGGCTTCTTCATAGGTGCCAAACTTGGGTTGTGTTTTGTCTAGGGGCTCATTAATCAATGCATTAATTGCATTGGATGCTTGATCTATGTTCACTTCAT
This sequence comes from Thuja plicata, assembly GCA_018584345.1. Taxonomy (NCBI): domain Eukaryota; kingdom Viridiplantae; phylum Streptophyta; class Pinopsida; order Cupressales; family Cupressaceae; genus Thuja; species Thuja plicata. The sequence goes on along the minus strand of MU225400.1, from coordinate 105,182 downwards.
AGTCAAGTGGTTGTAGCCATGCTGTCCTTGGTACAACATGTTTGATATATGTGCAAACTGTGTCTACCATGAAGCATATATCATTCTTGAATTTCTTAATTAGTTGCTTGGGGATCCTTACTCTTTTATGCATTCTCTCCTTGAATCTAGCAAATTAATCATCCATAACTATCTCAAATTTGTCTCCCAGTGATTTTATAAACTCACTGATCTGTATGGTGACTAGTCTAGTTGTATCCCATTTTACATCTCCTATTAATGGGAAGGATTCTTGGAAGTAAAATAACATGCACATGATAAGTGAACCAAACTTACATGAGTTTGATTTTGCAATCTTGATTGTGTTTAGGTTCTCATCTAGCTGCTTGAGTAGAAGTTCTAATAGATCTAGTTGAGTTCCTTTCTTCACAATCTTATATGTCGTATCCACAGCTCCGAATGCTATGTTGTTAATCTTGCTAGCTTGAAAGAACTTGTATCCTAGGACACATGCTCCAAATTTCAGCTCATCATCTATGATAATGGATACCTTAAGTCCTCTTCTATCACACTTAGCTCCTGTATTCTTTCAATTTCAGCCTTGGGCAGGTGCTTCAATGCCTTTACCTTTTCAATTATTGGGTAACCGGTGACTACATGAATAAAATCTCGGGTTATCATTTTAGGCTCATCTAGCCATAGCTTATGATTGTGAATTCTGCATAATACTAACCAAATCCATTATGTTTTAAACACTTTTGAGAATAATAGGGAATTTTTAATCCCTTTCACTTCAATGTGCTTATGCTCATCTTTAATAGTTCCATCATCATTATATAGCTTCTTGAAGGATTGTTCAACCTCCAGGTCACTGCAATATTGTAGTGAATGTATGATCTCACGTCTTTGATGAGAAAAACCCTAGCTGGTATTCGCGAGAATGCTCCAACATTATCGGGTTGTGATGCAACCTCTGGGTATATCTTGTAATGGGGTTCCACATAGGTAGAATTCTTGACAAGTTTGACCTTTTCCTTCTTGATGCTCTATAACTTAGCGGTTCTTGAAGTCGTGGCTATTGTTTTAGACATTTAGGGATTTCTGTAAAAGATGAATAGAGTTCTCATTTATTCTTTGTACTTACTTCAACCTATGTAGTTGCAACTGATCTAATTGGAGTGCTTTGTAATGGGTTGGAGTCGCTCTGCAATGCTATCGCTTCTGGCTCTATTTTCGCTCTGGTCGCTTCACTCAAATCGTAGGTGAGAAATAAAATCATTATGTCACCTTTTTATAGACTTTTGCCCTAATTCAAGTCATAAATGATCAACCACTCCTTGGTGTGTAAAGACAGAGTCGTCGATTGATACACTAACTTCCTTTTCGATGAACATGTGATGTTTCGGGACAGTCGTCTAAATTGTCACTTTTACTAACGGGTTTTGGTGTTTGCAAAGATAACTTGTGAACTCACTTGATTACTAATCGATCTCAGTTTACACTAGAATTTTTTTATTTTACATGTTAACCGATGATTCTCGGTAAGTGCAATCAATTCAACTTTGAATGTATATCGATGCATTTTGGTATGTATTAATTGAAGACATAGTTTTCACAGAATTTAACAAGTAATACCATAGTGCATCCATAATCATGCTAATTTGGCATTTTCACTATGTATGATTGTAACTGATGCAAAATATAACTTGGTGTAATGTAGTTCCATACTTAATCTGCTTAGGTGGGGGTGGTGA
>MU225400.1:86844-103399 GCA_018584345.1 Thuja plicata | reverse complement strand
CTTAGGTGGGGGTGGTGATGTCACCATATCCATTGGATAGGGTGTCACCAATTGTATTTCTCGGTCCAGCTTCATCATTGTTTGTAACTTTCCTCCAAATTGTGTTTCTCATCTTCCTAATGTCTTCAATGGTGTTTCCATTGGCAAAGGTGCTGGTCTCTGTCATTCGGTCTCTGCAGTCTTTCTTGAGATGACCGAATTTATGATAGTGTAAACATGCCATTCTAGGGTTGGTCCATCCTCTAGGCTTTCTTGACCATTGTCTCATACAATTTGCAGCAATGTGACCAAATCTTCTACATACTGTACAATTTTCCCAAGTGTTGTAATCCCATACATACTGGTGTGTGTGTGAAATAGTACTCTTGTTACCTCCGACACAACACTTTAATAGATCATTACGTTAGTGAAAATAAGGTTAGTAAAGCATGGAAATGCACTAAAATTGATCTATTGCTTTCTAACTAGGAGGAGTGTTAAAAACAACATAATAGCCCTCAGATTATGCCTTTTCCAGTGACATATACAACCTAGCATGAAAGATTAAATTAAAACTAAGAAAGATATCTAAATAACATGCATTCTAGTTCTAGAAATCAAGATTATAACAATGCATAAACATGGAAACTAAAATGAAACATGAATCTATGTAAATCCTATCAGCATAACAATATATTTTCCATCTAAAATTAAGGCATATTTGAGCTCAAAAAATCCTTCTATTTATAGAAGAAATGAGGAGAGAGAGGGGGGACAAGGATCATTAATGGAGTTGTAAAACCCATTAATGAGGTGTAAGAGGCTTTAAATGCCAAAGGCATTAAAGAAGCATGGTGGAAGGCATATGCATTAAATGCAAGCATTTAAGAGGCATTGGTGAGGGTGTAAGAGGCAAGCTTGAGAAGGTGGACTTAGAGGGAGTCAAGCTTGAGAAATTTGAATTTCTCAAGTGGGTTGAGTTCCTAATCACATTTTTAGGAATGTGACATCATTAGGAGGTTGGTTAGAATGGGATTGGGATTAGGATTAGATTTAGCATGGGGTGAATAGGTTGGGATGGGTTTGAATCCAGGGTAAAGGTGGTTGAGGTAGGTTAGGTTTAGGGGTTTAGGGAAATATTAATGAAATGAATTATATTAAATATATTCATTCAAAAATAGGAATATTAATTATTTAAGCCTTTTATTGCTTTAGATAATTAATTAGGACTATAACTAATTAATTAGATTAATTTAGGCTAGAACATACGATTTTTTGCAAGCGATTTGATATAATAGGGATTTATTTAATTCCTTTTAAATTAATTACCTTAGCCAGGTTTGATTTGAATTGATTTGTGTTGAATTTATTGGTTCTGATTGGCTAAGGTGATTAATAAAATTTAGTGATTAGATCACGTAGGAAAATAAATTTGATTCGAATGAATTATGTCAGCTGATTGAAGAGTTGTCTGAACATAATTGAGGGTATGATCACACTTAGGGAAAATAGGGTCTATAGTCAGATTAGACCAAATCCAGGTGGTTACATTTTCCCCTCTTTGAATTGATGTGCTAGCAGCGCATTGATTCAAAGAAAGTTTTTGATTTTGACTTCAGAAAGATTGAGAATTTCGCTCATGATCGAACGAAATGCTTGATGAGATCAGTTTTGCACTTGATTGAAATAAACTGATAGAATTGACTTTGAACTTGATTGTCATTCAAAGGTCAATAAAAGATCTTAAAGATACCAATTGTGAACTTGGTTGTCATCCAAAGATTGATAATACTGATCCTGAACTTGGTTATCGTTCAAAAGTCAGTATGAAGCTGCTAGGAGCTTAATAAGAATCTTTTAAAATGAGAAAACACAAGATATCCATCTTATGAGAACCAAATATTTCTATCCAATAGTTCTAACTTAGCCAAATAAACTGTCATGCCCCTAGTTTGATAATGAAGTCATTTTTAATGTTGTTTCAAGAAATAAGTTGATTGATGATAGTGTGATCATGCCCCCTCGAGAATGAAATCGAAGGAAAGAAAATGAAATCCCTCAGTTGTATCATTGGTAGGAACGAGTAGGTCAAGAAAGAATATATTAGAAGCAAAGAAATGTGGGTGTGTGTAAGAATAAACACACGAGAACCAAGTTATTACGTGAAAATGTGAGTTCAATTTTGTTCCCGATAGATCCGAGATTTTGGGAATCATTGATTATGTAATTAATGTGGTTTTTGAATGAAAATGGAAATAATTATTGAGCTCAAATTCCTTATGTTTTTGCTTCTTTCAAAATGCATCATGCAATCTCTAAATGCATCTATATGAAAAATCTTAGGACTTGTCACTGATTTGCAGATATTGGATCATTTTTATCATCATTGGGCACTTTTTGGAAGGGATACCACCTGATAGTACAACCATCACTAATACCCACTAATATTATGAAAGTATGAATACTATGTTTTATTGAAATGTTAGAAATAGACTTAGGCATCAAGGCATAGAAGCTAGGATAACAAAATAGTCACCTTCCTTTTACTATATCAGAATCTATGTAAGGTAAGATATTGGACCTGTAATCAACTTGAAAATTCATATCCTTGGGTACATTATGCTTCGTATACCTTAGTGAGAATCTGATTCAGAAAAATAGACAAGGAAATTGTTTCAACCTCACTGTAGTTTACACATAATAAAGATTGCGATATATGTGGCTATCCACTCATGGCGGTAGCTCTTACCATAAACATCCAAGTTAGGTGAAATGTATAGGATCATTTAGAACAATTACCATACACAGAAAACCAAGAAAACATTATGCCCCCCTTCCTTGCGACTCTTTGTCTTTGCGCAGATATCATGGAGTAACTCAGAAGACATAACAACTATCAATTGTGAATCAATCAAATAAAATTCATAACTACTTAGATGCCCCCAGTGAAAACATCATGGGTACATAAAAGAGTCATAATCAAACCAAGATCAAACTATGTTTAGGTAGTATTGAGAAATACTATTGATTCATTTTTCAAGCGCAGTATAGATTCACCAATCAAAAATTTGGAATTCAAGCAAAAATGTGTTCCATGTCTGTGTATAACTTTCTTCCTATTTGCAATCCAATGTAGGTTTTAGGAACATCGTTCATGTTAGTGCAATGTTTGTGCCAGCCTTGTTTCATGAAAGGGATAGTTTAGTACAAGTATCGAGTATCATTGTGTCATGGGACAAAACATCCTATGACGACCTAGTAGATGCGACCTAATATGCTAGGAAAAGATGCCCCCTGTGTAGAATGACTTGATCCTAAGACAGAAATGCAGACAAATCCCAAGCGAGGATAATATTTTTGCAAGGAAACAAAGTCAACTCTTAGCACAAGTGTAATAGTGAAGGCTTAGTATCAAAAATGCATTGATAGATGGAGCTCAAAACACAAGTGATGCCTGATTGCCAGGTTTTCACCACTTGGTAAAATTTTTTATTCATTTTGCTACCAGGATGCCTGTTTTACCAGGTTGTCATCAAGGCACTTTTCTCTTTTTCATTTTTTTTGCTTTTTTGAATGTTTTTGTGGTATCAAGGCGCCTATTTTCTAGGTTTTCACCAAGGATACCTTTCTTCAGGACTTTTTCCGCTATTTTGGGATTTCTTCAGGATCAATTTTCTAAATATTTTTGGTATTTTCTGAGAACTATTTACTGTACTGGCTCTGCTAGCCGAACATCAAGTGTAGAACCAATTCAAATGTAAAGTGTTGATAGGATCTGGAAGAACGTCTCCCTCAGGTGTAGCTAGTTAATAAGCTCCAGTCCCAAAAGTAGCAGTGATAACATAAGGTCCCAACAAGTTAGGTTCAAATTTTCCTTTTTGTTCTCTGTTAGGCTGGTTATTAGGGTTCTCCTTTAGGATGAGATCCCCAACTTGAAATTGTCATGGTTTTACCTTTTTATTATACCCCTTAGACATTCGTGCTTGGTACACTTTTAGGTGATCAAACACCTGTTGCCTACGCTCATCAAGTAGGTCTAAATAATTCACCCTATCGATGCGGTATTGCTCATCAGTTACAAGACCGTGTAAAGATATCCGCAAAGATGAGATTTCAACCTCAATAGGTAGTATTGCTTTAGCGCCATAGACTAGGGAAAATGGTGTGGCTCCAGTTGGTGTTCTGATGCTTGTTCTATAGGCCCATAGTGCTAGATTTAGTTGTAGATGCCAGTCTCTACCAAAATTACTCACAGTTTGGTGTAGGATTTTGAGAATATTCTTATTAGATGCCTCAACCTATCCATTACCTTGAGGATAATAGATTGAGGAGCAGTGTTGAGTGATGTGGAACTGTTCGCAAAGGTCATCAATGTCTTGGTTTCTAAATTGGCTCCCATTATCTGTTACAATTGAAGAGGGTATCCCATATCTACAGATAATGTAGTTCAAGATGAACATAGCCACCTGTTTGCCAATGTCTTTGCTTAGTGGCATAGCCTCAACCCACTTTGTGAAATACTCAGTGGCCGTAATGATGAACTTGTGTCCATTTGAAGAATTGGGATATATTTGTCCAACCAAGTCAAAGGCCCATTGCTGAAATGGCCAATGTGTGATGAAAGGTATAAGTTCTCTAGAAGGAGCATGCATGATATTTCCTTGTGTCTAGTATTTATGACATGTCTTTGAAAAGTGAATAACATCTTTTTCCATTGTAGGCCAGTAATAGCCTATTCTGAGTAGTTTCTTTGTTAGTGAAAAGTCATTTGAATGTGATCTACACCTTCGTGGACTTCTTTTAATGCACGATCTGACTCTTCAAGTTCTAAACATCTGAGAAGCTTACCATCAAGACCTTATTGATATAAGTTATTAGTTATGAGGAAATAATGCGATGCTGTCCTAATCAAGGATCTTTTTTCATTTCTCAATAGACCATTGGGAATGGTGTGGTCAGTTAGGTAAGCCATGCTATTAGCATACCGAGATTGGTTTGGGGTGTTCAAAGCATAGATTAATTGGTATTTAGGGGTATCAAAGGCGGGATAGGATAATTCTTCCACCAAGAAGTCATAGCAGAATTAATGTTCCTCTAGTTGTAACATGGATGCCAATGTAGCCATAGCATCTGCAACTTTTTTCCCTATTCTGGGTATTTGTTGGAATGTGATGAAGACAAAGTACTTCTTTAAGTCATCAACCAATTATTTGTAGGGTGTCAAATTCTCATCTTTTGTCTGGTAATCTCTGTTGACTTGATTTATAATGAGCTGAGAGTCACCATACATGTGTAACTCCATAATTTTCCATTCCATGGAAAGTTTAAGACCGTTTACCAATGCTTTATATTCGGAAATGTATTGGTGCATGGAAACATCAATTTGTAGGACTTGGGTATCTTGTACCCTTGAGGAGTTATGAATAGAACCCACACTCCAGAGCCTTGTTACATGAAAGAACCATCAAAGTACATCTTCCACAGATACTAAGTTAGATGCATAATAGTCTCATCAGGGAATTCAATCCTTAAAGGTTCATCATCTTGGAGTGGTGAATCAGCTAGTTGATCTACAAGGACTTGTCCTTTAATAGCTCTCTTGTCTATATAATCAATGTCAAATTCACTCATAATGAGGACTCACTTTGCCAGACGTCCTGTTAATGCTATTTTTTTCAGGAGGTACTTCAAAGGATCGATCTTTGCAATGAGCCTCACTGTATGTGACAACATGTAATGTCTCAATTTTTGTGATGCAAAGACAACTGCTAAGCGTGCTTTTTCAATAATGCTATAATTGAGTTCATAGGAGACTAGTGTTCTACTGATGTAGTAGATCGCTCTTTCTTTCTTAGTTTCATCCTCTTGTGTGAGCAATACTCCTAGTGATGTCACTGTAGCTAAAATATACAGGAGTAATGGCTTTCCATAGATGGATGCCATAAGAATAGGAGGAGTAGCTAGGTGCTCTTTTAATTCTCTAAAGTTTACTTCACAATGTTCATCCCATTTGAAAGTGACCCCTTTGTGTAGCAATTTGGTAAAGGGTTGTGCTCTATCGCCAAGTTGTGACATGAACCTCCTGATTGACTGGAGTCGCCCTTGTAATATCCTCATTTGATTGATATTGCATGGAGGAGTCATCTCTAGTATAACTTTGACTTTTCCAGGGTCTACCTCAATTCCTTTTGCTGAGACAATAAATCCTAGGAGCTTACCTTATTGGACCCCAAAGGCACATTTCTTTGGATTGAGTCTGAGTTGAAATTGCTCCATATGATCCAATATTTTTCTTAAGTAAGCAATGTGAGTGCTCCTTTCCTTTGATTTAGCTAAGGTATCATCCACGTAATCCTCCATGTTCTTATGCATCATATCATGGAATATAGTGGTCATTGCTCTTTGATACGTAGCACTGACATTATTTAACCCAAATGGCATGATGTTCTAGCAAAAGGTGCCCCATACACATGTAATGAGGTCTTCTCTTGATCCTTGGGGGAAATTTTTATTTGATTATAGCCTGAGAACCCATCCATTAGTGAATACATTTGGTAGCTTGCTATGAGGTCTATGATCATATCAATATTAGGTAGGGGGAAGTCATCCTTAGGAAATGCCTTGTTTAAGTCTCTGAAGTCTGTACATATCCTGATAGATTTATTAGATTTAGACACTGGGACCACATTGGAGATCCATCCTGCATAAGCAATGACTCTGATGAATCCAGCTTTCAACAATTTCTCTAGCTCTGCTTTTACTAGCAATGCAACATGAGGATGCATCTTTTTAAGTTTTTGTTTCACGGGTTTGATCCCAGGAGCTATAGACAAGTGGTGAATTATTAATTTAGGATCTAGTCCAGGAATATCTATATAAGACCATGCAAATTTGATCTTCTTCTCTTTCAGGAACTCGGTGAACTGTGTCTTCTCCTCTTCTAATCAAGATTGTGCTAGGTGTACTATTTGAGGATCTTCATCTATGCCCAAATTAACTGGCTATGTTGGTTCTATCAGAACTGAAGACCTTTCTTGAAAGTTCTTGGAGAGGATATCAAGAATCTCATCCTTTGGTGCCTCTGAGAGGTTTTCACCATTAGATACATCTTTTGTTTTTACTATTTTAGGATCTAACACTGCCACAACATGGTTTTCACCGTTAATCCCCTTTTTTTTTTAATTTTTCAAATTTTGACTGATAAACTTGATATCCTCTTGTGACATGTTCATGCTCCTTGCATTGGTTGAAGAAGGGTAAGGTTCACAAGCATTTAGATAGCAAGCCAAGATGTACTCATTGGGAAAGTCAAGGATAGGAGTAGGATCTGTATTAGTCCAATCAATTAGGTCTAGGTTTGTCAAAGACAAGGAGTCAGACTCTGGGAAGGATAGCATTACGTTAGTGTCAAGACTATTAAGTAACATGACATGTTCTGTTAAGTTAATTTCTTCGATGTTTAGATCAATAAGAGTTAGATCATCATTGAAAGGGTCATTGTTAGTTATATGTGGACCAAACTCTAGTGAATTATCAGTAGAATTTTCTTCATCATCTCTCTGTAAAAGGAGGCTTCTTTCTTGTCACCTCTAAAGTTCTTCTAGACTTATGAGAACACTAGTCTCTCCATCAATGATTGGGGTAAGGAACTCTTCCTCTACTTTAGGAATATCAATATTGTTGGGAGTAGTGTTAGAATGTTTGTTGGGTGCTGATGGAGCCGCAAACATGTGAATCACATCTATTTTAATGTCCTCTATGGAGAAAAATAGCTCATCCCATTCATAATCATGAGAGTTTGTTATTTCATCATTAGACCTGTTTAGGAATTCTACAATAGTTATTTGATGTACTTGATTAGCCACCTGTGGATCAAAGTCTGGTAAATCAAGGACATGTGTGATTGTGACTAACTGCCCCCAGTTAGGATGTGAATCATGTTGTTGAGGTGTGCTCTCTATAGTCATTTCTATTAATGGTACCTCTGGATCATCCTTTGTTGTGTCTCCTACCTCTTGAATAGGAGCTTGTGCTAACAAAGGTATGTGAATATCTTGTGGTGTTTCAAATCTTGGTACGTATCGCTCTCCTTGATAGTTAGGATTCTATGTGCCAACATGTAATAATCTTTCATAGGACCATTGTTCTAGTTCTATCTCTTCTATTTCATCAATCCCTTTGTCAGAGACTAGGCTTTCTTTTGAAGTAGGTTTGTTAGATTCATTATTAAAACCTAGTCTCATTTTGTCTTTGGTATTCCTAAACTCCAAGTGCACAGGTTCAATAAGTCCCCTTCCTGTGTCACTTAGAGGTCCTTTTCCTTTGTATCCCATTTGTGTGAGGAGGTCATACCCTTTACCATACTTCTCTGGGGATATTTCCACATGTTTTACCTCAGATTCTGTCGGTTCTCCTTTGTAAAGCTAGGCCAAGACTGCCTGTTCTTCTGTGTTATCTAAAGAAGGTGTGGATGCTTTAATCATGCCAGTTGCTTTATGGATTTCTGGCTCCTTAGATGCAGCAGGTTTGAATGGTGAGGAAGGTTTTATATAGGATCTTGGTGATATTGGTAATTCTATTAGTGATGGAGTCATGTCCATCTTGTATTCTCCCATACCCGTTTCTTCAAGTTTTAAGGTTTTTCCAAAGCTTTTCATTACCATGTCCTTGGTAGTATCAAGAGAAATCTCATTTGTAGCCTCTTTGTTATGCGGGACTACACTACCTGCCTTGATATTGTTGCAAGTATAATTGGCATCTGCAGGGATTGTCACTTCCACCCCATTATGTGGGAACTTGATACATTGGTGGAAGGTAGATGGTACAACTTGCATTTTGTGAATCCAGGGTCTCCCCAACAGTATGTTGTAAGCTAGGGGTAGATCCAGAACTTGACAGATGACATTTCTTTCAATTAGCCCGACTCTGATGGGTAGAACAATAAGACCTTTAGAGGATCTTTCTTCCTCATCATAAGCTTTGACAGTGATTTTTCTTCTAGAGTCAATGGTCTATTTTGAAAGACCCATTTTCCTGATTAGATTAAGGGTATAAATATTCAATCCTACGCCTCCATCTATCAATATGTTCCTAACATGGGATTTATGAATGCAAACTTCAATATGGAGGGGTTGATTATGTGGATGTGTCAATGATTTATCATTCTCTTCAGAAAAGGAGAGGTAATGTGGTGCTAAGATGTGATGAACCATCGCTTGGAATTTGTCTATATCAAGGTCCTTTGGTACATTAGCGGCATGTAGGGCTTGTTCAAGGATTTCCCTATGCATTGTGGATATTTTAAGCAACTCAAAAATGGAAATTTTAGTAGAGGTTCATTGCAATTGGTCCACCAAGTCATACTTTGCTGCAAGAATAGTAACCATGTGTTTTGCTGCTAGTTTGGGGATAGTAACAATAGGAACCTTGGACGTTGATGCTGGTTTTGGTGAGGAATTGGGTCCTTTGATCGTGACTTGTGCTTGGCTCCTAGTCACTGCATTTGATTGGAAAGATGTGTCTTTAACACCTTTGATTGTGACCACATTAATTGATTTAGTTTTAATGTCTAGCATATTGATCGCATTATCATTATTGGAGTAAGTGTAGTTTACTTCATTTCCTTTCCCCCTAGATGCTTCCCCTTTCTCGTAGTTAGGGAATGGTTTGTTAAATGCTGTATGATCTTCATTGGTAGTGTGTCCCTCTACTTTGATGTTTCCTCCTTCAATAAGGTCTTGGATAACATGTTTGAGTTTAAGATAGTTGTTAGTCTTGTGTCCTTTGTTTTTGTGAAATACACAGTAAGAATTATCATCCCACCACCTTGGTTTGACCGCTGGTTCCCATGGTTTGGAATTTGGGATTATGAGAACTTTTTTGTCTAATAGTGTCTTCAAAATAGTTTTAAGAGGCTCTCCCAAATGAGTGAATGTTCTTTGAGGCTTGGAGGTCCATGGATGACCTTTTCTATTATCATTGTTTGTTTTGGGTATGGGAGTTGTTACCTTGGCATCTTTTCTTGCTTGCATGCTGTTAGTCAAATCAAACACCTCAGGTTTAGGACCAACATTGGATGCATCTACTACTCCATCGTTAACAACATTTTTTTTTTGTTTCCACCATTTAGGTTTGGAGTTGGATTTGTTAGATTTGTTTTCACTTTGAAGAGTGATCTCCCCCTTTTTTACCATAACTACTTCGATACAAAGGGCATTCTTGATCATCCTGTCAAAGCTAGGGGAGTCTTACATTTGCAATGCATAGTTTAACTCAGGTAATAGGTTATTAACAAAGATTTCCATTTTCTTGGATTCAGGAATAGCTCTTGAATACCGTGCAAAGATTTTTTTTCCACCTTTGTAGAAAGTGTGTAAAAGATTCACCAGTCTTTTGTTTAGTGTTGCATAGATCCATCATAGTCACATCATGCTGTATATTATAGGAGTAATGTTGGATAAATTTTTGAATTAACTCCTCAAAATTTTTGACCTTAGGTGTAAGCTTTGAGAACCATTCCATGGCGTTGCCCCCTAGATTTCCAGGAAATATCTGCATGAGGTATGTAGGTTCATGCATGTACTCTATGCTAAGAGCACAAAATTCTCTAACATGGTCATGTATATCAGTCTCTCTTGTATACTTGTCATATTTTGGCCTTGCCATGTTGGGAGGGAACAAAACTATAGTGATACTCTTGTCGAAAGGAAATGGACAAATGGAGTCCACATAGTATTTTGTCTTGGGTTTAGACTTCTCCTGTTTGAGAGTTGTGAGCTCTGTTTGTATCAAGGTGAGTTGTTTGGAAAGAATAGATATAGGAGTTGGCACCTCCTTTTCCTTTAATTGTTCCACATCATAATCCTTTGGTAACTTTACACCAGTGGATTCTAGATGGAGAAATTATTTCTCTTTATCTTCGTCAATCATCTTTTCCATTATCTTGTGGAACTTACTGTTGTTGACAGGTCTTTGTGACCGGGTCTGCCAATAGATGTAAGTTGTCACTGGGTACTAGAGTACTGGCCAAATTCACCTGTAAAGGTTTTCTAGGGAAATGAGATTCCCTGGGCCTTCACGCATGTGAGAGTCAGGTCTCAATAGTGTGGGAGATTAGTTGGGAATGTGACTGTTTTGTTCGGGGGGATATCTGGTTATCTTGGCTCGCCTTCTCTGGGGATTTAAGTGAGTGGGGTTTCCTACAAGCATTCATTAAATTTACCAAATAAACTTCAAAAGACATTGCAGAGTTAGAAATATTTCATCTACCTATAGTCATGCCAAACATTTGAAACATCAACCAAGCTCTAACATGCTACACTAAATACTGAAGAAATACGGAACCATCAGTTCATATTCAATCAATAGCAGAGGAAAAGAAGGTTATTAATCTACTTAAAATATCAGATCAAGGGACATAAAGAATATACAACACAAAATACCATTAATCCAAATATCAGAATGCTAACAACATCATTGATAGAACCCTTCCTTCTTCATTAACATGTTTCCAGCAAGCACTGGTGCGTACAATAATAGTGGCTCCAGGGGAGCATTTAACGACTAAAAACTTCTAAAACTAAGGAGCATTGAGCTTTACAACTAAGAACTGAGAAAATTGAAATGCTATTAGCTATGGAATACAAAATCATCAATTTCACCGACCCTTGGAATGAGGTCAGACTTATTATTTATACACAAGTTTTGACCTAAAACTAAACTAAATTATTTTACACTTAATAATATAATATTATTTTTGATGGCCGGTACTACTTGTGCCACACTACAAAAGACCTCAAGATGGAAAAAGTCTGACATGTCATAAGAATAAGACAAGAAAAGAGGAGTGGAAGAATCGGCCTCGAGAAGAGGGCCGAGAGGATACAAGAAGAAATCTGATCCCCCAGGAATCGAGGCTACATGCCTCATAAATGGGAGAGTAGCTTGCTGTCTTTGATGCACCAGGTGTTATGTTGAAGCGACACCTTGGGAAGACCATCTGTTAGAACCCTCTTGTTGAGCTGACATGCCTTGTTGCGGTTACCTACTTTCTAACACCCTTTATTAACTTCCTTGAAAGTGATCGGTCAGCTTTGGGAACTGGGACATGGGTCACTTAAAAGAATTCAAAAATAATATTGGATCTGGGACTCTGGGATCTGGGAGCTTGTGCCTCAAAGAATAAAGAATGTGACTGATACATGGTTGATTGAATTCTCTGGACTCCGGAGAACCTTATTGTTGCTTACTGTTTTTCAATGTCTCCAACACTTGGCTTATGCCTTCTTCATCTATATCTTTAATATTGTCCCATCGACTATGAAAAACTTCTAATTTCTCCTCGACATCTCCAGCCCCACTCTGGAACTCATCCACCATCTTTATGGCATCATGCGACTAGATCATTATCTTGGATAGTTTGGATAACCTGCCTTGGTCAAAATCTCCAGCAGGCAGATATAAGGACTCCATCCATTCATCAAACTTGCCGAGGACGTAGTCCTCTAGGGTACATGTTCCAGTGGTGAAGGGATCAACTTGTGACACCCTAGCCACAAATGCTTGAAATAGGCCCAAGGGGTATTGAGCCATTGTCACCTTTTCTTTCAAGGCCTTAACTAGTTCCTTGCATACCTTAATTTTGAGGACAAGTCTGGAGAATTGGTCCTGGAGGGAATCATATGATTCATCTCCCAAAATACCTGCCTCTATGGTAGCTTCTTCTCCTATGTTGCAAATTTCCTCCATCCTGACCTTCCACTTTTCATACTTCATTAAGTCTTTCTCCCATATAATAGCGGATCCATTTTCTTGGCTGATGAGGAAGTTGACCCGATAAAGGTCTGGGAGGGATGCTGCTAGAAATTGTCTCATGGCGGCTACCTGCTTGGCAATCCACCCATCTACTACTCATGCTTTCTTCTTCATGATTCAAAGGGAATCCAAATTTCCCTATGAAAGTGACATTCTAGAGGAAGGGGTTCCCAAGTGGATCTCGGCCAAAGACTGTGTCAGTTCTACTAGAAGCGCAAGGAGATTGGTGTTATTTTCTCTTTCTTCCTTCAGCTTCTGGCCCTGCTTGATGTATCTGGCCTCTACTGCTTTAGTGGCCTCTCTGAGAAAGTCTAATTCACCTTTCTTGTCTCTTCTCCCCAGTGCCACTTCTGATATGTTATAGTCCTCGGGCCTTACAACCGCTACATCTGCACCTAGAGGGGGTGTTGCAATAGTTACAACTGTGCTTCCTGTTGGACCAGTCTGGAGAGTATGGACTATCTGTGCTTTCTTGGGCTTCTGGGCCTCTGCATTTCTAGCCATCATTTCGACCAAAGAGAGTGGAGTGCCTGATGCTACTATCGGGGCCTTTCTTTTCTTTGATTCTACCAGCCACTGGGATAGCTTTGTAGTTAGGACTTGTGCATTGGGACTCCCTTCAAAATTTGACGGTGTGTTCCTGGGATGTACATTATCTTTGGGCTCTTTCTCCTTCTCTTGTTCTTGTTCTTTTTCCTGTTCTCTAGATTCTTTAGTATTTTCTGCCATGCTGGCATCTTCTATTGTGATATCTAGAACCTTTTCTCTGGTCTCAACATTGTTCATATCTTCGGGGACTTCCTCGTCCCTCCCGGTGTCAGCTGATCTTGCATTTTCATTATCTAGGACTTCCTGATCAATTTTCTCCTACTATTCTTGGGCTTCATCGACCTCATCTGCTGGAACATTTTCCTCCATCGGAACATCCTCTGAAGGTGGGTGGGGTCTCTAGCCAAAGTTTAACAATGTGGTCACCGTTACTACCTCACCAAATGTGCTCTGGGGCACTTGATCACCCAGAGTAACCAAAGGTGTATGGAGCATGATGAACGGGGGCACAATTGATCTCAAAGGTCTGGGTTCCCCAACCATCAGCTTCTCACCTGTAGGTTTCCTTGGTGTGTCTTTGGTCTCCTGGACCAGTGTCTTTTCCTACTCAGGCCCCTTTTGTGTTTCCTCTTGGGCCTCTTGTTCTGATGCATCCTCTTCTTCTAGGATCTCTTTTTCTATGGGGGCCTCTTCCTTATCATGAGCAGCAATTTCCTCTACCGCATGACTTATACCCTCTTGGAGGTCCATGAGCTCCTCCATTGAGAAAGTGTCATCAAAGTCATCATACGGGGGCGAGGAGTCAAAAATATTTTCTAGTTTGGGAGAATCCAAACTGACATCAACTGGTGGTAATTATAGCATACTAAGGCTGGTAGCTGCGCTTGGTGTAGGGGTCACTTTTCTTCTTCTTCTTCTTTCTCGTCAGTGGAACCCCAGTCTCTAAAATGCTATTAGATTCTACCTCGGTGAAAGTTTGTCTACTCATCATCATAGCAAATGATGGGGATGCCACCGGGTGAGAAAACGCCATTGGAGTTACAAGGAGGCTGGAGGATATCTATGTACTTATCTACTAGCTGGCCAGCCTTGCCAAATCCATTTGTTATTGTAGTTGTGCCATCAAAAGGGTGGGAACTTGGTGTTAGGATTTGACAGAACCAGAAAAATATAAGAATAAACAATTATATGCAGAAATAATAGAAGAAAGAAACTAAACATAGATAACACACAGATTTAATGTGGTTCACCCAAAACCTAGGCTATGTCCACCTACACATTCATCCAACCTTTCTTATTATCCAAAAAAAATGTACACAACCTTACAATGCATTATACATCTCAAATGCTTATAACATGCATTTTAGGGAAACTTCTAAATTTAACCATTTTAGCGTTTACAATGTCAGTCTTCCTTTACTCAAAAAAGAAAATCTCTTTCCCGAAAAAGCACCAAAAATTTTTGGCCCTTCGGGCCGGCCTCTAATTTGGGGCTACTGCCCCTCACCTCCAACAACTACCAAACATGTCACCACAATATCAACACCTACTACATGATCAGTCACCACAATATCAATAATCTCCCACTTGGAGACTGATCAAGTTCCACACCAAAAAATCTCCCACTTGGAGACTAGAACCAGACGAAAATGTAGTATGTGCAACTCCCACTAGATAAAAGACCTTGCTATGTATGAACCTCATGATCATCAGTCAAGAAGCCCAATAGAAGTTGAGAAAGAAACCAACTTCTCCTTGGGGACTAATCTGTGAACATGTCTATAGGATTGTCACTTGTGTGAATCTTTTCAAGCCGTAATTGGCCATCCTCCAAAATAGACCTTATAAAATGGTACCTAAGCTATATGTGCTTTGTCCTTGAATGAAAAGCAGAATTCTTTGCAAGATGAATGACACTCTAGCTAACATTGTACAATGGGCAATCTTCTCGCTTCTAACCCAATTCCTCCAGAAAACATTGTAACCAAATCATCTCCTTGCTAGCTTCTGTAGTAGCTACATACTCAGCTTCATTGGTTGAAAGTGCATTAACCTTTTGCAATCTAGAAATCCAACTGACTGCAGTACCCCCTATAGTGAAAACATACCCTATAATACTCCTCCTTGTATTAATATCTCCTGCTAGATCAAAGTCAACAAATCCACTCAGAGAAGAACTAGATCCTGTGAAACATAATGCCTTTGTAGTAGTACCTCTCAAATATTGAAGAATCTATTTGACAACATTCCAATGTTCCATACCTAGATTTCTCATATACCCGCTGACAACTCCCACTGCATGAGCAATATTTGGTCGTGTGCATACCATCACATACATCAGACTACCAACAACTAATAAATATGGGATGTTATACATTTTATCTACCTCTTCCTGTGCCTTTGGACACATTTCCTTAGTCAATTTGAAATGACTAGCCAAAGGTGTACTGACTACTTTTGCATCCTGCATATTGAATCTTTTCAACACCTTCTTTACAAATTCAAAGTTCTATTTTTCCTATCTTGTGTAATCCTCATACCAAGGATTTTCTTAGCAGCACCCAAATCCTTCATAGCAAATGACCTTGCTAATTTTTGTTTAAGTTCATTTATGTGTTGCATATTGGACCCAACAACAAGCATGTCATCAACATAGAGTAACAAGATAATGTAACTCCCATTATCCAATCTCTTGAAATATACACTGTGATTAGAATGACATCTATGATAACCTTGTTCAGCCATGAAACTATCAAATTTTAAATACCATTGGCGAGGTTCCTGCTTTAGGCCATACAGACTCTTCCTTAACCTGCACACCAAATTCTCCTTACCCTTGAACGCATATCCCTCTGGTTGCTGCATGTAAATTTCCTTCTCCAGATCTCCATGGAGAAAATTTGTTTTGACATCTAGTTGTTCAAGATGCAAGTCATCTATAGCCACAAGAATTAGTACAGTTCTAATTGAAGTCATTTTTACAACAAGGGAGAATATTTCATCAAAATATATACCCTTTTTCTATGCAAAACCTGTTACCACAAGTCTGGCCTTATACCTCTTTTTTCCTTCATCTTCCTCCTTCAACCTATAAACCCATTTGTTAGGCAAGGATCTTTTTCCTTTAGGTAAAGGGACTAAGTCCCAAGTCTTATTTTTCAACAAGGAGTCCATCTCCTCTTTCATGCCCAGCTTCCACTGTTGTTTGGCATCC
>MU225400.1:75137-85778 GCA_018584345.1 Thuja plicata | reverse complement strand
CTTTCTCACTCATGTGCCCAAGCCTATGGTGCCATATTTTTGAATCTGTTCCTGCAACATCTATAGTAGCTTTCCCTGCATTAACATTATCAGTAGCAACTAAGGTAGAATAAGTGTTACCAGTACAAAGATATAATGTGCCTATCTTCAAACCTTTAGCTACTACTCATGAACCTTTAGTGACCTTCCAGACATTGTCTATAAACATGACTATGTAGCCTTCACTACCTAGTTGTCCTGCAAAAATTAAATTTCTTCTTAAATCAGGGACATGCCTTACCTCCTGTAGTACCCAGTCATTTCCGTTTGGCAATTTGATTTTTATTTTCCCTTTACCAACAATAGGACAGGGCTCATCATCACCTAAATATACCTATCCAAAATCACCTTGAACATACTCTTGAAAATAATTTCTATGGGGTGTAGCATGGAATGAAGCCCCAAAATCAATTACCCATGAATAATTAACATTATCCAAACATAATATTAAAGCATCTTGTAAAGTATTACTTGCAACATTAGCTTCCTTACTGTTATCTTCATTTTCGTCTCCTTGTTTGTTTTTTTGAGACCAACAGTCTTTCTTCAGGTGAACAGGCTTTCCATAGTACCAGCAATCTTTCTTTCCTTTAGATTGAGAACATCCTTTATTTGACTTCCCTCTTGACTTGCCATGTGAAGGGCCTTTTCCTCTTTCACTTGTTCTTCCTCTGTTCTCCACGTTTAAAGCAAAACCTGATGAGATTGAAGTTTCACCTATGCTTTTCCATCACATTTCCTCGCTTAGGATAACACCAACAACTTTATCAAATTTCAAAGTATTTGAACTAGAGATAGAGTTGCTTATAGCCATAACCAAACTATTCCATCTTTCTGGAAAAGAACATAAAAGTAAGAGATCCCTAACCTCTTCATCGAATACAATTTTTACGGATGACAATTGCCTGGTGATAGTATTAAATTCATTTAAATGATTCGATACAGATCCTGCCTCACCCATTTTCATATTAAACAAATGCTTCATAAGAAATACCTTATTCGAAGCTGAGGGTTTCTGGTATAACTTAGCCAATGTCTCCATCAGCTCTATGTTCATTGTTGCCTTTGATATGTTGAATGTTACAGATGGTGCAAGGCACAAATGAATAGATCCCAGTGCCTTCCTATCCAAAACCTCCTAGTCCTCTGCTGATATAGTTCCTTGTTTCTTGGTTTTTCCTTCTAATGGCTTCCACAGGTCCTTTTGATACAGATAATATTCCATCTGCATTTTCCACAACTAAAAATTCTGGCCATTGAATTTTTCAATCTTGAATTTGGAATCCTCCATTGCTCCCACTCAAATCTCAAAGTCCTATCAATCTACAACAACAAACCTTGATCTGATACCAATTGTTAGGGTTTGATAGAACCAGAACAATATAAGAATAAACAGTTATATGCAGAAACAATAGAAGAAATAAACTAAACACTGATAACACACAAATTTAATGTGGTTCACCAAAAACCTGGGCTACGTCCACCTACACAGTCATCCAAACTTTCTTATTATCCAACAAAAATGTACACAACCTTACAATGCATTATACATATCAAACACTTATAACAAGCATTTTAGGGAAGCCTCTAAAATTAACCATTTTAGGGTTTTACAATGTCGGTCTTCCTTTTCCTGAAAAAGCAAATCTCTTTCCCAAAAAAGCACCAAAAAGTTTTGGCCCTTCGGGCCAGCCTTCGGTTTGGGGCTACCGCCCCTCACCTCCAACAACTACTAGACATGTTGCCACAATATCAACACATACTACATGATCAGTAACCACAATATCAACACTTGGGGAGGCACCTTGGTTGGGGTTCCCTCTTTTTCTTTTCCCTTGCTTGTGCTTGGTCTGGTGGCGATGAAAGATGGAGTAGGTCCAGCATCGGCGGAAGAGGGGGTGGCCTTATGAACCATTGGTTTCTTTTGGGTTCTCTTGGGACACACTCGGGCAAAATATTAGTGGCTTGCCTCCATAATAGGCCAACATACCTCTTCAATTGTTAAGTCTTCAGGGGTGGCCTAGTCCACCAGAGGGAGATCTAACTTATCTAACCCCTGTCCCTTATATGCTGGGTCCTCCAGTGGCCCATAATCTAAAAAGCCCTTCTAAAAAGTCTGAAGGTCAAGTGTATTCATGAGCCCTTTTCTCATTCTTGAATGTTGTTGGGCCCGGAGATCAAAACTATCTTGGAAGTCCGCCTAAAAATCTTCAATATCTTCTTCATGTGGCGGGGATGCCCGGGGAAGCACTGAGGAAATCTTTCCTAGAGGATTGTAGTTTTTCCTGGCATGGTGGAATTCCACCAGTCCCAGGATTTTCAATTCATTATCTGCCTCCCTTGCCATGGTGAGGCTACATGTATAATTCCCACCTGAGAATGGGAATGAGACATTGATGACCTTCTTCAATGTAAAGAAGGCGTGCAAATCCATCATCTGCCCACAGAACTCTAAAAGAATAATTTTGTCCCCGCAATACCGGGGAAGAAGATGGGGCTTCTTGGAGAAGTCGATCACCCAAATGTAGGTGTGGTGCTGGAACTAAATAAAATAGCAGTCACAGGTGCTGACCAAATTCATCGCTACCTACGATAATCGGTACCTGGAATCCCGAGTAAGTGTTAGGATGTTATTGTAGATGAAAGCATCATTTACCTGGCAGAAATTTGAGAAACTGAGTTCCCATTGTATTTGGGGATAATGATCCCATGGTGTTACTTGGTCCAGCCTATTTCCAAGTTCTCCAACTGTTCCCAAAATTGGAAAAGCCAGTCTCTATTGGGCTAGTGCCCATAGCACGTATGATGTCATGTAAAACTTGGAATTTTGGATGATGCCCTTTAGCTGCGTGTCCACGTGATTAGCTATGATAGCCACCTAGTTGAAGGTCTAACTACACATGTGGTGATGTAGTAAAGAAAGTAGTACATCCATGCTGAGAATTCCCAGGCATGGGGCAATCCAAAGATCCTGCACAAGAATACAATGCCCACCTGAATGGGCTCTTTGAACTCCCTGCAGGGAATTTCCAACTTCATCCTCCTACAATCCCTCTTTGGGGTCTTCAGCCAGTGGCTATTGAGATATTTTTGGGAGATAAGGGTAGCGTCCTCAAACTCTTGCAATGTCTGGACCTGATTCCGGATAATGGATCCTTTGAACTGTGAGATCCTCAGCCCTAAGGCGAAAGTTACTGCATCTAGGGTGACAATTGTTGCTAGATACTGTAATGGCAAAGGATCTGGTAGTAGAATAGTCTGAGTAGGTGCATTGTACAAGGTTTCTAGTTGGAGTATTAACTCTGGTGATTGCACCGAACAAGGAAAGTTTTNTTACTGCATCTAGGGTGACAATTGTTGCTAGATACTGTAATGGCAAAGGATCTGGTAGTAGAACAGTCTGAGTAGGTGCATTGTACAAGGTTTCTAGTTGGAGTATTAACTCTGGTGATTGCACCGAACAAGGAAAGTTTTCTGCCTTAATGATGCCAGAGCTGGCTAGCTGAGTGGCCAAATTGTCTCCGGTGGCCTTCAACCTGTAAACAACTTGGATCAAGCCTTGCATTTCAGCCCAAGGTCTGAGCTCTATTTTTTTTATTTCTTAAACTTTGGAGTCCACCTTGGATCCCACGAGGACACCCTCCTTTGAATATTTGGAGGTAAAGGGCAGCTTCGCTAACAACTTTTTAGCCTTGGTTTTTGTGGCCGCTCGGGTGGAAGTGGTAGGTGGACAGGTATGCAGGGCATAACAACTTCTCTATTTGAGTTTATTTTACTCTTCTTTAGTGATGTCTTCCTCACTACCTGATTCAAATATAGGATGGTCAAATATGGGTTCTTCTTCTTCATTAATATCTTCGTGCTTTTGGTTTTTTCTATTGTCATATTCCTCAAAAGCCTCACTCAATCCGTGAGTGGACCTGTCCATTTATGGAGAGTTTAGATCGAGTAGGGAACTGCGAGATGTTTCTCCTTGAAATTGTAGTGATTTAGGAAGTACTCTTGATCCTTTAGATGTGTACTTGTTGCGTCTTGTGTTAACCATGTGTTTGTATCTCAACTTCGTCAAAGTTTCTCGATAGTGTCAGGTAGTATCTCGAATCGTTCAAGTGAGTGTGTCTAGGTGGAACTATCATTTGTGTTTTGGTGGAAGTAAATGATTCCAATGTTAGGGGGTTAGAATGCCTTGATAGTGAGCTAGGAATAAAGTTGTTTTGAAAAGTGAATAGACCACACGTATTGAGATTGATTGCGAGAAACTGACAGGACATGCAAGGTAGACGTTTGAAAAAGTGTTTTGACACAGCAACAGGGAGACTAGAAAAGACAATAGGGATAGACTAATGAGCCAAAAGGGTATCCAAATCAACTAAGTTTCCATGAGAAACTATTCTAAAAGTGCCCACTATCCTAGATGCGAGCCAGGAAATATGAGATACGAGCTTCTGATGGACCAAATGCAACATTTTATCCTAGATGTGATGAAGTGCTTACCAGATGTGAGCCAAGATACCAGATGCGAGCCAGGATACTAAATACAAGCCAGGACATCCAAGATGTGAGTTTTTTATGTCTCTATCATATTTTGTCTGTTTTGAAAATTTTGTCTTGAAAGTGCGTGAAGTTTGTTTGATTGTAGATTGCGTTCTGAGACTTGCTAGTGAGTGAAAAATATATGTAGATCAAGGATTGAATTTTGTTGCTTGTTTTGAAGGTTTTATCTTTGTTAGTGATCTTTCAGATATATCAAGCAGATTTGCATTGTTAGGGGAACAAACACATCCTTATGTCCTATTTTCTAGGTGGAGGATGAAAAGCCTTGCTCGTTGACTTAGGTACACACTCAAATGCTAATCAGAATACAACCATCACCAAGCACACAATGGATCCAATTATGATTCTATATTATCCAACTCTAAACATAAGTGAGGGCACGATATGACAAGTGTCTTGGGGAAATTACTTTTTACCTTGTACAAGGATTATCACCCTTTTGGGGATGAATCGGGTAGTTTGTCTATCAAGTTCATTGTTTATGATGGGGCTATCCATTTGAAACCATCTCCCATAGAATTGCACAAGGAAAAATGAGGCGTATAGCCCTATGAGTACTCAAATATGTGTAGTCTCACAAGCAAGATTCAAGAGGCTCTTCTCTACACATACCCAAGCATTATCAATGAATGATGTCAAAATTATGAGAAAAAAATTGGCTCTATCTTCCGAGGCTTTGGCATACAAGGAAGAAATTATTTATAGTGAGTTGGAAGGGTTGGCGTAAAACCTGTGCTCACTTGGGTCATTCCCAGGAGATTTTTTCCTCAACTGACAGGCCCTCTACTGTTAAATAAGCATAGAAAGGATTGGTGAGCGTAGGATGTCTAGATTTCTGATTCTTCAAAAGAAGAAGAGCATACTCTCCTAATCCATGCCGTTTTCTCCCAAAACACACAAATCAATGTTCATTCCCTCAAGCCATGCTGAACATGATTTAGATATTCCTAAGTTAATGAAAACATGATGCGTGAAAGCAAATTTGTTTTGTTCAATTATTCACAATGTTAAGTGATTTGCTTGTTCAATTTCAGATTCCAAAATGAGTTAAACGATGTAATTTGTTCAATTATCCGAAAAGATTTAATGATTTTCTTGTCCAATTACTGATTTCCAAAAGGAATTAAAGTGTGATTTTGTTGGTCCATTTATACCCAAATATCTTTACAAGTGTTAAACCAATGTCTAATTTTCTTATTTTCCGTAACGGAAAAGAGCATAATAATCTAGTCGATTTAACAAATGTTGAGAAAATGTTTTAAGTTTTGAAAAAGCTTTATAAATGGTTAGTACTGAAATCAGTTTAAAACACTTGTGAACACACACATTAGCCAAGTCTTCTTACTTCCTTATCAGCAACCTGCAAGCACTCGTCAGGCTGTCTAAAGATCAAATTAACATCTGGTTAAAGTGTTAGGGGTTAGGCAATGAAGTTCACAACAATTTCAACCAGATGAAATCCTAGAAATACGGGATATGATGCAACAAAATAGATGCAAGCCTCTACTGCCAGATGAGAGCCTATACTAAAAACAACCTAGGAAATCCTAGATGCAAGCCTAGATTTTTGTGATACGATGGTGTATCCCAGATGAGAACTTCTGCTACCAGAAACGAGCCTGGACCTGAAAACTGGGAAGACAAATTAGTGAAAAATGAAGTGGAAATGATGCAAAATCCAAAATTGTGCCCCACGGTGGGTGCCAGAAATGTGTGTGTGAAATAGTGCACCTGTTAGCTGTGACACAATAGTTCAATAGCTCATTACGTTAGTGAAAATAAGGTTATTAAAGCATGGAAATCCACTAAAACTGATCTATTTCTTTCTAACTAGGAGTGTGAAAAACAACATAATAGCCATCAGATTATGCCTTTTCTAGTGACATATACAACCTAGCATGAAATATTCTATTAAAACTAAGGAAGATATCTAAATAACATGCATTCTAGTTCTAGAAATCAAGATTATAACAATGCATAAACATGGAAACTAAAATGAAACATGAATCTATGTAAATCCTAACAATATAACAATACATTTTCTATCTAAAATTAAGGCTTATTTGAGCTTAAAAACTCTTTTTATTTATAGAAGAAATGAGGAGAGAGAGGGGGGACAAGGGTCATTAATGGAGTTCTAAAACTCATTAATGAGGTGTAAGAGGCTTTAAATGCCCAAGACATTAAAGAAGCATGGTGGAAGGCATATGCATTAAATGCAAGAATTTAAGAGGCATGGTGAGGGTGTAAGAGGCAAGCTTGAGAAGGTGGACTTAGAGAGAGTCAAGCTTGAGAAAGTTGACTCTCTTAAGTGGGTTGAGTTCCTAATCACATTTTTAGGAATGTGACATCATTAGGAGGTGGTTTAGAATGAGATAAGGATTAGGATTAGATTTAGCATGGGGTGAATAGGTTGGGATGGGTTTGAACCCAGGGTCAATGTGGTTAAGGTAGGTTAGGTTTAGGGGAGTATTAATGAAATGAATTATATTAAATATATTCATTCAAAAATAGGAATATTAATTTTTTAAGCCTTTTATTACTTTAGATAATTAATTAGGACTATAGCCAATTAATTAGAGTAATTTAGGCTAGAAGATAGACTTTTTTGCAAGTGATTTGCTATAATAGGGATTTATTTAATTCATTTTGAATTAATTACCTTAGCGAGGTTTGATTTGAATTGATTTGTGTTGAATTGATTGGTTTTGATTGGCTAAGGTGATTAATAAGATTTAGTGATTAGATCACTTTGAAAAATAAATTTGATTCAAATGAATTATGTCAGTTGATTGAAGAGTTGTCTGAACATAATTGGGGATATGATCACACTTAGGGAAAATAGGGTCTATAGTCAGAGCAGACCAAATCTAGGTGGTTACAATTGGTTACTGACTCCTTTCAGTTGATGGGAAGATTCTTGACCTTTAGGCTTCCATTCTTGCTTTTTCTTCTTCCACCATTCAAGAGTAGTATGCCCATGCATTTTGCAAGTAGGACAATATTTGTCCATGTAGGTTTCCTTCTTTGGTTGTTTCATCTGCGACTTACATTCATATGCTTTATGTCCTTTCTTGTTACATTTATAATAGAATCCTATGAATGAAGATGTAGATTTAGGAATACCTTTCATTTTTCTCCTGCATACATTTGATGTGTGGCCTTGCTTTCCACAGTGATTGGATGTCATATTTCTTGGTCTCAGATTTGCATAGACATTATTTTGATAAGCTTGTTTGGCTGATTCTTCCTTCTCGGTATAGCCTAGTCCACTACTGTTGTTGTCTCTCCCTTGTCCATCAAAAAAATCATCTATTCTTTTATTGCTTGTTGGTTGTATTCCCAGTTTTGGCTAGTTTCCCTAAATTTTGTGGTCTACTCTCTCTGATTTCATGTTTAAAGTAGAAGTCTCTTAGTTCTTATACCTTTTCCTTGTTGAATTTTTTAGGTTTTCAAGTCTGAATCTATGAAAATGTGCAAAAACCTTGAAACCCTAGGTCTTCTTTGGTGTTTTAAATTGAAAAGAAACCCTAACATGTTTTTCACTTATGTTTTGCTGTTACCTTTTTGTTTCACTTAAGTCATGTGTTACATTCTGATCGCCTAGTCGCATAACTTGAATGGCATATTCCCTTTTCCTCCCAGACTTAGCGATTAGCTTGTGTCGCATAGTATCACTCAAATTTAGAATATTCCTTTGGCATTTACAGACTTCGCGATTTAGTTTGTATCGCCTAGTCGCGGGATCAGTGAATAGGTCAGCAGTATATGAAGGGACCCACAGATAGGTCGTAATGTCGCAGAAAATTATCAGCAGCTAAGAGTTTGTCACAAGACATCGTGATCTCTCTATGTTGCATAATCGCTAGATGGGTCTGAGGTTAAGTAAGTTGTGCAAGGCTTTAGTCACATGGTCTCTAGAAAGGATTCATGTAAAGTGAAAGTTGCCGAGACCTTGTGACTAACCATATGCGGTTTGAGATAAAAGCACAATCGGGTTGTCACCAGATTCAGGAGGTGACTCAACTTTCCATTATGCGATATATAGAAATAAATGTGATGAGACATGTGTCAAAAGGTAAGTGGATTTCAAAGACTTATCACATGATTTCCAAAAGGTAAGAATTTAGTCAGCGACTATGAGACTGAGTTAAGGGCTTCTGTTTGTCGCAAAGTCTTTGAAGATTTTAAAGGTATAATGGATTACTTGGTGATTGTGTAGGAGCCATCAAATGAAGTGATTAAAAAATCCTACGGTGGTTGCAAAGTCTGAGAATAGCAGAGTCCAAAAGGAAAAGTACTCATGACTCAGCGGCTAAGGGTAGGTCGCGAAGTCGTCAGATAAAGTAAAGGGCATAGTACTTGTCGCGTTGTCTCAAGAAGTTTTGACACTTAACATTTGCATTTTGCAATCGGGTGACTAAGGGCAGTCGCGGGGTCTTGCAAAGGAAGGAAAACATCTAGCAACTGAGAGATAACCATGAAAGATAAAAGTGACGGTTAGTTGCATAGTCTCTGAAAAGGATGTGAGTTAGTGCTAACTATTGGTGACTTTGATTTCTTCATTGTCACATGATCGCCAGATGATAATTTTGGTTAACAAGGGTAACGAAAGTTGTATAGTCACTATGTCTCTAGAGAAATCATGGGTTCAAGCTTGGGGTCAGCGACAGAGAAAATGTATGTAGTCGCATGGTCGCCTAATACCAAATATTAAGAAAAGGTGGAAATATCTGATATGACAGTGTGAATCACTCATCGACCAATGATAGGCTTAGATTTTGATTACTATGCAAAAAAGGGTAGTTGAGATGTATGACAATTAGCCAATCGCAAGAAGAAATGTTAGCTCATTTGAATTCTGTAAGGTTTTTCCAAGGATTCGGTTTTATGAATTTGATTGCCTATCACGCTCATGGAACTACGACTAGGTTTTCAATCAAGTTCACAGTATATTGAATTAAAGACAGAATTGATGTTTTCCAAATTATGAGCTGTGTACTTCGAACAGTTACTATAAGGGGCTGATGGTGTTTTTATTTTCATTCATCTTGCTTTCAAAATTTCAAAATGAGAAGAGCTAAGTATTCTGAAAGAGAGAAAAATTAGAGAATTACAGTGTTTTTTGTTGCTTAAAGCTCACTATTTCTTGAGAATTGTGCACAGGGGAGTAGGTGAATCTCAGAGATAGATTTGTTTCAATATCAATAAAGAAGAAGAGAATCAAGCATGGTAAACATGAGCAGAGCGGTCAGTGTAGCTTCAACCAGTGGTGAAAGTGAAAAGGTGGAAGAGGAGGCAAAGGGAAAAACAAATTATTCTGATGAATTCCTCAGATTGCTTCCTGGTACAACTTAGAATAAAAGAGTAAATGCCAATGTGCTCATAGATGATTATCATGATATAAGAGATGCTGACACTCTAGGAACAATAGGTTTTTCACTTTTTACTTCTACAAGAATTCTGATAAAGCTATTCCAGTGTCAAACCCTTGGACTTGTGGTTTAGCTAGATTAATTATTCTTGATGTCTACATAGATGTAGACTTGTTCCTAGATCTTGCCAGCCATTATGACATTTTTTCCAAAACAATTAAAAGGAATGATGGTACTGCCCTGCTGATCCTTAACAAAAATTCATTCATGCAAGCTTTTGGCTTGTATAACACTATGTCTACCAGAATTGACATGACAAAGCAGGAACAAAGATATAATTTAAAGCCTGGTATTGCTAGAGGCCAGTTGCAGAAACATATGTTGAAGGAAGTGAGAAAGTATTTAGATCCTATGTGTAGGACAAGCCCATATTACTATAAGGATTTACACTTCTACATTAAGTATATCGCCTATACCCTATGTAGAGTGCTAGGGATAGATGGGGAAGAAGAGAAGATCAATGCTGACATTTTGATGATGGTGCTAGATTTACAGGAGGTGCATTCTAGCACTAGTTATGATTACATACAACATATCATTGATCAGATGCATGAGGGTTTCATTGCAACTCAGAAGAAGTTGAAGGACCCTAAGGAAAAGGAGCCCAAGTTTT